>CM041779.1:100260296-100442554 GCA_023374045.1 Limonium bicolor
ACTCCATTGATGGAGGAAAACCAAGTTTGAAGAGCTCATTAGCTTCTCCATTCTTTTAAGGTAAAGAAAATGTAAGAAAAACCATGTTTCCATCATTTCTTGTACATGGCCGAAAATTCCTCTCATGGGGCTATGTTTTTATGCCTTGTTCTAGCTTGTTTGATTTATTCACCAAGGACTAGTGGAGGTCCTATCATTCAATGCCAAAGTACTACTTGAGACTTCAAAGGTAATCATCCACTTTTATGCCTTAGAACACATTTCTAACCTAGGTTTTTATTCCTTGAGGTTAGTATATTGCTTAGTACTCATATGAGTCATTGAATATTGATTAGAACAGGCAAGGGAAATTTAAGTGGTGGCGAGATCTATGCAAGAAGAAGGTCTAAGGAGGAGATTAAGATAAGCTGAGAAAACAAGGTAAAATGCTTACCTAATGGTGGTTAAGTTTAAGGAATGAGTTTTAGATGAGTACTAATGTAGCTTAAAGCTTACATAGGTAATGGGTTGTATAACCTAAGAAAAAGAACCTAAATAAGCTTGAGAACTTTGTGACTAAGGAGCCAAAGGAGATGAGTTAGAATATAAGTTTAAGATGAGTTTTAAGAACATTATAACTACTATGAGATTGATGGGTGCATTTGCAGGTTGAAAGCTTTTATATGTGGAAATTCAGTGTTTAAGTTTAAGTCATTTAGGGCCTAAGAGCCATGTCATTTAAGAGCCTAGTGCTATGCAATTTAAGATTATTGCAATATAATGAGTATGATGTGAACAAGTTGATTTGGGTGAGAAATAAGATGAGAAGAGAAAGGACTTGGGTGTGTGAGATTATTGTGTGAGAAAAAAAACAGCATTTGGACATGAGAATATACTAGAGGAGCAATGGCGAAATTTGAGTAGAAATAAGTGTTTAGGTGATGGTGGTGAATTAATATGACCTAGGATTTACTAGGAGTCATTATGAAGAATTTGAGTGGAAATAAGTTAACTAAGGAGTTCTTGAGGTTTAGAATGACCTAGAGATGTCTAGGAGGAATTAGAGGATTGGTGAGTGTATTAAACACACGAAATCATGTGATGAGGAATGCTAAGGCTTGAGCAAAGATTGGATGGAAAGGTGTATAAATGCTTTAAGGTGATTTAGGTATGAACTAGAGAGTAAAACAATGAGAGTTTTGAGAACCTTGTGTAAGGGTGATGATGCTAGTAGTGGACTAATGAGGTTTAGTTTAGATGTTAATGAGTGGACTTAGGTGATGGAAGAGAGAGATGTGGGAGAATGTGTCAAATGTCAAGGAAAATGACTAGGAGTGTAAAAGAGCGTATGATCATGAGGGTGGTGAATAAGATGCATAAAAGAGGTGGAAATGTCTAAGGAGGGTGTTCCATGGTAGGGTAAATGAAGAACCATGTCAGGTGTTAAGGTAATGGGAAGCAATGTATAAGTAAGCTCAAGAGTTTAGGAGTGTTGGGTAACAAATGAAAAGAAGAGAAATTATGCATGGACATGCGAGATGACCTTGGAGGGATTGAGCAAAGCAAAGATGTAATGTAGTGATGTTAAGGAGGAGCTATATGGGTAGGAAAGAAAACACTTTGGTTAGTCGAAGTTTTAGATAAATGTACATGTTGGAAATGTAAGGAAGCATATGACAAGTGTTAGGAATGTTTGTAAGAATTTAGTAAATGTTTGAGAAATCTTTGGAGGTGTTTTGGAGGATAATTAGGTATTGATGTTATAAGGTTGTTTAAGACATGTTTGGTGGGGTAACAATGATAATTAAGTGGATGATAAGTATAAGTGATGAGGAGAAGCGATTCACTTACGATTAAGTTGTGAAGATTAAGTTGTAAGACTTAAGAAGTGTTTAGGTTGGGATCATTAAGAGTTAAGTAAGGTAAGTAATTTAAAGTAAGTTGAATTAAGTTAAGTGATTAACAACCTAAAACTGAATGAATGTTTTAGGACTTGGGAATTTGGACTCGGAAAGAGAGTAAGCAACCGAACAACCAACGGTGAACGGTACAGTTCTCTTGTGACCTGCTTGCTAACGAGGTGTCCTCGGCTTGTGTGCTATTGTTTTGTGTGCTCACTAAACAAGATAAAGCATGCAACCGGAACATATTATATATTGTATTGTTGTGTGATGTTCGAAAACTAACACAACATACCGTGAGAACTTACTAACCAATGTTTAGTAAGGAATTGAGTGAGACTAAGGAACGCCCCCTGATAAGGGACGATATGAACCGAAAGAGGTTAACCAAACAAACAGGGTCTTGAGATTATTACTAACTGGAACTTGAGTGAGGAAACCCGGGGACGATCTCCGGTCATGCATGCTAAGAAAAGGGGGTCGTTATCTATAGCAGATTCGACCTCCGATTAAGGACTTGTCTTCGGACTTGTAGCCTAGGGCCGGTTGCGGCTCAGCTGCGCTGGACTCCCGTCCAGAGTAGGTGGCATAAGATGGTGCGGTGGGATCACCTAAATCCCAGGTTCGAATTAAGCTACAACCATTCCCTTCCAGGAATGATTTGTATATTGAGATTAAGATAAGATTAAGGTAAGGTGAGGTTAAGATAAGTTGCAACCATTCCTTTTTAAAGGATGGTTTGTATTATTAAGATTAAGGTAAGTTACATCCACTCCCTCATTAAAGGATGGTTGTTTCTAAGATAAGATAAGACTAAGAATGAGGGAGATAAGGATGGACTAAGATAAGAGGGAACATTACTTAAGGAGTTAAATAACTAACTCTCTAATTAAGGGAACGCATTTAAGTCGTTCATTGTGTGTGAACTTTGATTGTTCATATATGGATTGTTGTTTACAGCATTTACTATTATGTTGTGCATTTAATCAACCTCCATGCTATCGACAATTAGTCGTCGTAGCCACGTTAGCTGGGGGCCATGAGGGGATCGTACCAGCATTCGTGCTGACCCCTTCGGGGGCTGTTTTACTACACAGGTACATCAGGAAGCGGCTGTCGCGAGAGTAGAGTAATGAGGGGTACAAGTGTTACGGGTAAGTGTGGCCTACGAGTTGTGCATGTACACTCGTATGGCAATTTGAGTTAGTAAGATGTATAGGAGGTGAGGGGGGTGTAAGAAGGATATGTAAATGGTTAAGATTGTTGTACTAATGTTCGGTATATTCGTGAGTCAGACCGTGGCAAGGTCCTGGATTGTAAAAGAATTCCGCTGTGACATGTTTATATATATACTGTTAAGTTGCGAGACCACATCTGGATTGAGTTGGGATGTTACAAACGTAATCTTAATATTTATGTCGTAAAACATTTGTAAGCCCCTATTAACCATAAATACAGCGGAAATAAAACTCTAAGGCGATTAAGACCATCGGGTTCCAACACCCCGGTACCAAACCTCACCAATTACAACTTACAATCTACAAAAGCTACGGTTTGAACTCTAGAAAAACTTAACACAAACATAATAGAAATCAAACACATTAACTCTCCACAAAACCTAGTCCCATCCCAAACGCTCATTCTCTTCGTGGCCACCTGTAAATCAATTCATACCTGCAAGATGAAACCAAGCAGCCCACCCCGAGAGGGGTGAGTCAGTTCCCTGGAATGGAACTGGTACCATTCTCCAAAAACAAACTTATAAAACATAACTCTTCAAAATAAAAGTAACATGAAAACAAACTCTCAAAAGTAAAACAGAGATAAAGCACTTCAAAACAATCAAGTTAAAAGAGAAAAGAAAAACAAGGCAAAGATAGAGATAAAGAACTTCCAAAACAAGTCATCCACTTAAGTAGTCACAAACCACATGTTAGCAAGCATCCATTGTTGATGTTAGAACCAATTCCTGTTAGGAGTAGAAAAACTCAGATAGTCACAAAGGACTAGGAATGATAAAGTAGATCCAAGAACCAAGAACTCGAGAGTGGAATAATTCAACTGGGAGAGATGGCCCCCACCGCCAATCACGTCCTTTTAGGACAGGGGATATACAGCCCCTCATTGTTTATCAGTCCACTAAGGACATGGGATATACAGCCCCTCACTGTCTATCACGTCCACTAAGGACAGGGGATATACAGCCCCTCACTGTCAAATATCAATGCCCCTATGGGCGAGGGATATACAGCCCCTGCTTTTACCATTAAAGACGCGCGCACGTCGAAGGAAAGATTTCCAAGATTGAACTTTTCATCCCCACGAGATCACCAACTACCCAGAGCAATACCAAAACACTCAGTCCTACAGAGTGCAGAAGCGTAAACCCTAAGCAGTCAATGTCTAACGGGACACCAAATAGAAGGAACTGTTGGGTAAAAACCTAACGGCAAGAATACCGGTCGATTATAGCAAGTTTTCCTAGAAGTGTCCCTCCAGGTTATCGAATCCAGGGGAGGCAGCGTTTTAGTTTAATTAATATTTAAGATCAAACAAAGTAAAATAACTCAAGTAACAGGGGGGTTTTGTTTGTTGAATTACTAAATACTGAAACAACTGTAAATAAGCACAAGGATAATAAATGCAAGAGTACGGTAAGCAAAACAGTGATGTTTTTGAATTAATGAGAAGGGAAAATTCCGGTTTACTACTCCTCCAATTTCTTCGGTTCCTTTTTCAGTGTGTTTACCAATATCTAGATTAAAATCCTAGATCAGAATTATTCCACGTTCGGTCTCCCGCTCGGTGGAGTCTAATTAACAACTGATAAATTCTAACTCTCGTTATAAATTTACTAATTGTTAACAGCCTTAAGAATAATCCAGTTTAATGATCAGTTAATATCTTAGAGGAATTACCGTCTCTAAATTAACCGGTGTTGTTCCTGTTGTCTGTTATCTACCGCAGTTCTCACTTATAAGCAGATAAACAGGTAAAATCTAGTAATTGGCCAGATCACAAGATTTATAGAGATAAATAAGGAACAACACTTTAATCTGATAAAATGGTAAATCACAAAGATAATGGAACCTCAGAATTTGGATTACATAGCAAACCGAAATTTATGAAAACTACTCAGCCATGGAAATGAAAATACTGCAGCAATATGTAAATAACATTAAATAGGAAAAGGAAAGAGAAACTCTGTTTTAAGGCTCGTTGATGGAGTCTCTGTGCACAATCAGCAGTTCCTTCACCCAATCTCCAGCTGCTTGTGTATTCCCGGCTTCCGTAACTGTGTATGGTATTTGATGGAAATAGTGGTGTATGTGAGAGTGGAAATGGATAGTGGATGGAGGAGTGGATGATGTGTTACGTGAGTAGTGATGGTGGAAATAATGAGATGGAGGTGATTAGTAGTAGTAGTAAAACTACTACGTACTGTGTGGAGTGGATGTATGGAGGTTTTATGGAGATGGTTTAGTAGTAGTAGTAGTAAGACTACTACGTACTAGATGAGAGTGGAATATGGAGTGGGAATGGGTGAGAAGTGTAATGGAATGGATGGAAGAGAGGGAAGAGATATCCGATGATGGATGTTGTGTGTTGAATGAGGAGGATTAGTACTATATTTATAGTACTTGGGGATGAGTACGTAGCTTGTGGTACCTGGTTGGAAAGCAGGAAAGGAAATATTATTGCAGCATGGGGCGGCTTGTTTTACGTGGGTATTGTCGCTGGATTTAGGGAGATTAGTGGAGGATGATTGAAAGTAGCAGTAGTGGTGGAACGACAGAATGAAATTATGGGGCGGCGCCTTATAATAAGAAGAGATAAACTCTTCTTTTCAAGTTCGCGGCGCGACAGACTGCGATTTCAGCAATGTGGTCCGGGACTTAGGTCCTGTATAAAGTCCCGGACCATTACTGAAATCAATTCGAGAATTCTGCGGTGATGTGGTCTTCTTGACTCCTGATTCAAGTCCCGGACCATAAATACTTTCGAATCGAGATTTAATTGCCATTGTGGTCCGGGACTTAAGACCTATACCAAGTCCCGGACCATATCTGAAACATTTCGATGATTATACTGCATTTGTGGTCCGGGTCTTCACTCCTGCCCTAGGTCCCGGACCATAAATGAATTCAAACCGAGAGGCTTTTCTTGACTCAATTCAGTTCGTTTGGAATGCCATGGTCTCCAATAATGATAGGAACATGTTTCTTTAAGATTATGGCCTGAAAAGCACACACAACCCATCAAAGAGAACAATTGCAACAAGAAGCATAAAAATGCTCATAAGACAGGAATTTAGCAGTAAATGATAACAAATTGGGTCTCAAAAGACCATGCAGAGATAGGTAAATTCCTGACTTATCAACATCCCCACACTTAACCTTTGCTTGTCCTCAAGCAATTACTGCAAGCAAAATTTACCAGATTTTCAAAAGCGGGGATTTATCAGGTCAGGAAAGTGTACAAGGAAATCTAATGCTGAGAAACAGTCATAAGAAACAATGACTAGTACTGCAAGTTTTCTTAAACAGTGAAGCTAGGATGTTTGACAAATGCATGAGATTATCATCATAACTATTTAATCCAACTGTACTCAGGGCTTTACTTTCCTTTTTCTTACCACAATTCATTGGACGACAAGGGGCAAGAAGTAATGTCATATTCCACATTACCTTTCATTGCCACATACTCATAATCAAGGAAGAATTTGCAATAAACTGTTTAGCATGAAAGAACTTTCCTTCCAATTTTTCTGAATAAGCATTATTCATTTCATCCCCCCAGACTTTTTCTCCCCATCCTTGTAGCGGTGTTGGGCCTTCTATCCCAAATCAGATGATCTTAGGTAGATGAGTGACAAGGCACTCCAAGGACTTAATTACCGAATGGGAGAGGCCTGTTCCGGTTCAGAGTAGATTAGAGGAGTACCTTGCCTTTGTCCTTTCCTTCCATTCATTCAAAACTTTCCCAAAGCCCCAAGTTAGGTCAAACAAAATAGTCACAAAAATGGTCTCACCTTTTTGTTGAAGGAAATAGAAAAATTTTAACCAAAAACTGACAGTGCAAGCAGTCTAACCAAAGTTCTTATGACCGAAGTTTCAGACTAAATCTCAGAAATATTTTGCTACTTGTACGTTATTCCCGACTGATGCCTCTGACCACAGATGAAAACCAAGTATGTCGAATTAAAAATTTTTGTGGAGGGCCATCAAAGGTAAAGTGAAGGGAGAATAAGTACTGCCAGGAGCCACAGAAAACGATTAATTAGATGCACAACCTCCTTACTACATCCCCACACTTTAGAGAATGGCAATGTCCTCATTGCTACTAGAATGTGAATATAGTGCAAGAGAGAAAATAGGACTCCCCTGAATAATTGGTGAAGATGACGTCCCCACACTCATGACAAGGAACGGGAGACTTAAGGAGGGTTGTGAAAATTTCGGCAGAGTCTCCTTTGTTTTCTTTTGATATCGCACACAAAAATATGGCAGTCCTGTGTGAATATAGTAGCAGCAGATAATATGTTGCAACAAAGTCAAGTAACATAGCAAGCAGTGGCAGTGGTAGTAGCAGAGGTATCTAAGTTACCATAACAATCCAACAAGAAAATGAAAATTAAATCCAGAAAGTGCACCCTAACAAGCTAAAAAGTTATGAAAACAACCAAAGTTAGAAAATAAAAGATAATCCGAAACAGCAATAACAAAATAAAGAGTCTGAAACGAAAAGATCATAAACCAGCATGAGATCTACTGAGGCGGTGGGTGATCCCGAGGTAGACGCCAGGACTCCAACTGTCTGAAGCGCTCATCATACTCAAGGAATCGGGCCTCCTGGCGAGCCTCGTACTCAACAAACCGTGCGTCCTGCCCAGCGGTAAACTCTGCATACCGTGCGTCCTGCCTAGCCTCATACTCCCTCTGTCGAATGTCCATCTGAGTCATGTGAGCAGCAAGACCATCGACCCGTGCAGTCATCATCCCCTGCCAAGCAGTAAACTGACGAAACATCTCGTCATATCCCGGTGTAGGAGCAGGGGGTATCGGGTCGTCTGGGATGGCACCCTCAGCGGCAACAGCAGGTGGCGCTGCCTCAGCAGCTGCACCAGGTCCAGGAGCTCGTGCACCCGGCTGTGCGCGGCGGCGCTTCACCCACTGATCATCAATCTTCTCCCACTGATAAAAGCGCATCATCGTCATGTCTATGGGAGAGCGGGGGTACTGGGGCTGCTCATCTGAACAATCCACTCCAGCGGCATCAAAGAAGGACTGCAGTAGGTGTGGGAATGGGAGAGAGGAGCTACTGTCGACGTCAATCACCCGAAGCATCGACTGGAAAAGTAAGCCATGTAGGGCAATGGGAAACGCTGTCCGTGCAAGCTCGTCATCCAGGAGGAAGCGCAAAACATAGCAGTCGATTGCGTTCAGGTCCGCACACTCACGAGGTCGGACATTATACATAATAATCCCTAAGATCAGACGCTCAAGCGGTGTAGGAAGCTTATCACCCGTAACCACCTGCTTATCCCGGTGGTTGCGCCTCTGGCGGTTCTGAACAGTAGGATCATTCACAATCAAATTTATATAATGCTCTCTAGCTTGTCTCTCCCGGAGTTCCTGATTCTCTCGGTCCGCCTCAGTCGGGACCCTAGCCCGATTAGGTATATTCAGTGCACGTCTAATACAGGCGGGGTCCACAGTAATATCCTTCCCCTTAACCCGGGACCTTATTTCCTTACCATCAGCACGCACCGCAGCATTAGCATAAAATATTTTCACCAGGCGCGGATAACATACACCACCGCGGTTCAACAAACATACCCAACCTCTATCGTTAAATATTCTCTCTAAATCAAATTCAGCTATCAGTGTAGGACAAACTGACCTTTCAGGAATTACTTTGCGCTCTTTTGCCTGGAACCATTCCCAAGCAGCCTCGGTGAGGAATTCCGAACGATCCGTTTCGCGAATCCGAAGCGGGGGAGCGGTGGACGATGATGAGGCGCCGGCAGTGGTGTTGGTGCGAGCACGTTTTGGTGCCATTTGGTGAAGTTTGGATTTTTAAGGAATTGTTTGGATTTTAAGGGCACGTTTGATTTGGATTTAGGGGTGCGTTTGGTTTGGATTTAGGGCACGTTTGGTTTGGGTGCAAAATTTTTGGGACTGGGACACAGTGGGCGCTAGTAATCGCTCACGGTCAAAGGGGAGTACAGAGAGGGGTGTTGGTCGTTATTCGAAATGATGTAAGCGGCTGGGTAATAAGAAGTGGGGTGAGGCTTGTTGAATTTGGAATGTGGGACGGGAACGCTACAGAGACGGGTTGAAAACTGGCGAGTTTTTCTTCGATTTTGGGAGCGCTACAGAGACGGGGTGAAGAATCGATGGAGGTTTTGGGTTTGTCGTGGTGGTGTGGTTGAGGTGGTGGTCGATGCTGTGCGAAGTCGGGGCAGAGAGGTAGATGGCGCAGGTGAGTGTGGTGCTGTTTGGCTAGCGATTTCGAGGGTGAAATGGAGCAGGAGAGGTTGGTGTGGAGCGAGGTTGATAGAGGGAGTGAGGGTTTGGTGTAGTGGTGGTGCGGTGCGCAGTCGCAGAGGCGTGGGTCGAGGGTGAGAGTGAGGTGGTGCGGTGGTGTGTTGGTGGTGTGCGTGGGTTTGGGCGGCGAAATTGGAGGCGAGAGCGAGAGTTAGGGTTTCAGAGGTTAGAATCGGGGAAGACGGAGGTTGAAGATGGGTATTATTTTTTTTTCACAGTGTTAGATGGTCCGGGACTTAGGGTGTTGATGAAGTCCCGGACCACCCATACTAATTTTCCCGAGAATTTTTCTTCGATTTTGGTCCGGGACTTGGGGTACTTGTAAGGTCCCGGACCACCCTTTTTTTTTGGTTCGCCTCTGTAATTGGTCCGGGGTTTAGGGTGTTGGCAAGGTCCCAGGTCCCGGACCATAATACTCCTATTTTGTATGTTTTCAGTCTCCTCCTTCGCATCTCCTTGGACTGCATGTTCCCTTGCAATCTATGGGCACACCTATTCGTAACTCCTGAAGACAATCAAAAACACCACAGAAAACACAACTAAAAGAAAACATTAGTACCAAGAAAATTGTAAAACTGAAGAAAATAAAAGAAAGTAAACTCATGTATTTGGGTTGCCTCCCAATCAGCTGCCCGTCTTTTTACGGTCTTTGGCTAGACCGTGTAATTGTAAGATCAGTATGGAGGATCATGCACCGTGATCACCGAATGGACTTCGGCGATGTCGCCACTGAGATAGTGTTTCAACTGAGATCCGTTTACTTTGAAAGTCTCCCCTTCCGCATTGATTAAACCTATGGCTCCATAAGGTGAGACACTTGTGATTGTGAACGGTCCAGACCAGCGAGATTTCAATTTTCCCGGGAACAATTTCAGACGGGAGTTAAATAGAAGCACCTTATCTCCAACGTTAAACTCACGTTTTACCAAGAGCTTGTCATGCCACCTCTTTGTCTTTTCCTTATAGATTTTGGCATTTTCATATGCTTCCTCTCGAAATTCCTCCAAATTGCACAACTGCAGCTTGCGCTTCTCACCGCCTTTTGTAAGTCAAAATTTAATGCTTTGATGGCCCAAAAGACTTATGCTCCAATTCTACAGGTAAGTGACATGCCTTGCCATATACCAATTTGTACGGAGACATACCTAAGGGGGTTTTGAAGGCGGTGCGATATGCCCACAAAGCATCATCTAGCTTGAGTGACCAATCGCGCCTAGAAGAGGTGACGGATTTTTGAAGGATCCACTTGATTCTCTATTGTAATCTCGGCTTGCCCGTTTGTCTGTGGATGATATGGTAGGGAGACCTTGTGTCGTACGCCATATTTCTGTAGGAGGGCTTCAAATTGTTTGTTGCAGAAATGGGTACCTCCATCACTAATGATTGCTCGCGGAACACCAAAACGAGTGAATATATTCCGCTTCAAAAATTTGAGCACTACTTTGCATCATTAGTTGGTGCTGCTATTGCTTCAGCCCATTTTGTAACATAATCTACTCCCACCAAGATGTAGAGGTTACCTTGTGATGATGGGAACGGCCCCATGAAATCAATGCCCCAAAGGTCGAATGGTTCAACTTCCAATATAGAATTCAAGGGCATCTCATGACGTCTAGATAGGTTCCCTTGCCTTTGGCACTGGTCACATGTAGCCACAAACTGATAGCAATCTTTGTTCAAGGTCTTCCAAAAGAAACCTGCTTCCAAAACTTTTGCGGCTGTTCGGGCATGACCAAATGACCTCCTGCTTCTCTTGAGTGACAATGATCAAGGATATCTCTTATTTCAGGATCAGGAACGCATCTGCGAATCATTCCATCCGCGCAAACCTTGAAGAGAAATGGGTCGTCCCAAAGGTAATGCTTGACTGTGGAGAAGAACTTCTTCTTCTGCTGATATGACAATTCTGGTGGAACAATGCCCTTGGCTAGGTAGTTTGCAATGTCAGCATACCAAGGGTCTGTGGGACAACTGATCGTGTAGACAAACTCATCAGGAAAATACTCGTTAATCGGCTTGCCATCATCTGGAATTTCCATACGGGATAAGTGATCTGCCACTCCATTCTGTGCTCCAGGTTTGTCCCTGATTTCAATGTCAAACTCCTGCAAAAGTAAAATCCATCTAATTAAACGAGGTTTAGCATCAACTTTTCCAAAGAGATACCTGAGAGCGGAATGGTCGGTGTGCACAATGACTTTGCTCCAATAATGTATGGTCGAAATTTGTCACATGCAAAGACAATTGCCAGCAGCTCCTTCTCCGTTGTGTGTAGTTCTTTTGTGCCTCATTCATAGTCTTACTAGCATAGTAGACTATCCTCAATACCTTGTCATGTCTCTGACCCAAAGCTGCTCCCAATGCGTAATCGCTGGCATCACACATTATCTCAAAAGGTAATGACCAATCAGGAGCAACAATAATAGGTGCAGAAACCAAATTAGCCTTGAGTAAATTAAAAGCATCTAAGCACTCTTTTGTAAATTCAAATTTCACATCTTTAATTAATAGATCACAAAGAGGCTTAGAGATCTTAGAGAAATCCTTAACGAAACGCCTATAAAAACCTGCATGACCGAGAAAACTTCGGACATCCTTTACCGACGATGGTGGTGGTAGCTGCTCTATTACTTCAATCTTTGATTTATCTACTTCGATCCCTTTCTTAGAAATCTTATGTCCGAGCACGATGCCTTCCTGCACCATAAAGTGGCACTTCTCCCAATTGAGCACCAAGTTAGTCTCCTTGCACCTATCTAAGATTAAATCCAAGTCTCTCAAGCATGAATCAAAAGTAGGTCCAAAGACAGAAAAATCATCCATAAAGATTTCGATGCATTTTTCAATAAAATCAGCAAAGATAGCAGTCATGCATCTTTGAAATGTAGCTGGTGCATTACACAAACCAAAGGGCATGCGTCGATAAGCATAAGTACCATATGGACATGTAAAAGTAGTTTTCTCTTGGTCTTCCTTAGCAATTGGAATCTGAAAGTAACCGGAGTAACCATCTAAGAAACAGTAAAAGTCTTGTCCTGCAAGTCTCTCCAACATCTGATCAATGAAAGGAAGGGGGAAATGGTCTTTCCTAGTGGCGGCATTTAATTTCCTATAATCAATGCAAACTCTATGCCCAGTAATAGTACGCTGAGGAATTAATTCACCTTTATCATTAGGTACCACAGTTAAACCTCCTTTCTTAGGTACGACCTGTGTAGGACTTACCCATTCGCTGTCAGAAATAGGGTAAATGATACCTGCATCCAAGAGCTTGATGACTTCCTTTTTAACCACCTCTTTCATGTGCGGGTTCAGTCTTCGTTGGGGCTGTCTTGCTGGTTTGTCATTCTCCTCAAGGTAAATGCGGTGAGTGCAGAATGTAGGGGCAATACCTTTGATGTCAGCAATGGACCACCCTAATGCTTCTTTGTTCTTCTTCAGAACCTGTAACAAGGCTTCCTCCTGTGCATTGGTCAAACTGTTAGAAATAATGACAGGCAAATCAGATGGAGGAACTAAGAAAGCATATTTAAGGTGACTAGGAAGAGGGTTAAGTTCAAGAGAAGGTGGTGAGTCCACAGAAGGAGCTAGTGTCTTTGGAACTCGGTCCAGCGGTCCTCTCGATTTTGTAGTTCTTCCTATATGGCCTACCAGCAGCAAGCTGAAATGCTGCAGCAGAGATTTCAGAATCATCATGAACTGTTTCTATGGATCTACCAAGCTTTCTCCAATGCATCCAGCTCCGTGGGACTGTAAGAATAGTCCTGCATCAAGGTATCAATACAATCTAAACTAAAACAAGCATGAACATCAGAAGGGTGGGTAGTAGCTTTGGTCATATCAAATACAAGCTGCTCATCATGCAACCGAAGTATAATCTTCCCTCCTTCAACATCAATGAGGGTTCTTGCTGTACGCATGAACGGTCGACCTAAGATAAGTGGTACTACCTTGTCTTCCTCCATGTCTAATATAACAAAATCAGCAGGGAAAGCAAAAGTACCAACCGAAACAATTAAATCTCTTACCACCCCTTTAGGTAGGATGATTGACCTATCGGCTAATTGCAGAGTGATTCGGGTTGGTTCACATTCTCCTAGACCAAGTTTCAGATATATTGAATAGGGCATTAAGTTAATACTTGCACCTAAGTCACATAAACCCTTACCACATTGCACATTACCTATCGCGCAAGGTATGACCGGGGTACCTGGGTCATCAAGCTTAGGTGGCAGCTTTTGTGAAAGGACGGCTGATACGTTCTCGGTAGCTGCACAGTATCTTTCTCCACTAAGGACCGTCTATTGGACAGGATGTCCTTCATGAACTTCGCATATATCGGCATCTGCTTTAACGCATCAGAAAAGGGAATGTTAATGGTTAGTTTCTTAAAAACTTAAGAACTTACCAAACTGCTCATCCAGGTCCCTCTTTTTCAACCGGTTTGGAAAAGGCACTGATGCTAAATCAACTGTGCGGCGTGGAGGTGTGGAAGTCTTAGAATCTTACTAGTAGCCACCTCATTTTCAACCGGTTCCTCCTGAGAGCTCTTCGGTGTGGTTTCTTCATTTTGCTTAACATTAGGGGAGGAGTTTCAATTTCAGGAATCACCGGCTCAAGCTGTGTACCACTTCTTAAGTGATGGCCTTGGCGTGCTTCAGGTTCTGTTCTGGCTGACTGGGTAAAGAACCCAAAGGGCGCTGAGCTAACTGCTGTGATATCTGAGATATTTGAGTTTCGATGTTCCTGTTGAACGTTCTTTGATCATTGTTGAAGGTTCTCTGCTCCTGATTGAAAACTTCTAGCTCATTGAACTTCTTGGTATTGACAGTGATGAAATCATTCATTCTGGCCAGAACTTCATCCATACTAGAGGACGCACCAGCACCTGTATTCTGCACTTGCTGATTCTGCAGTGGCTGCTTCTGATAAGAGGAATTATATTGCTGCTGCGGTCTCTGATTGTAATTGTTGTTTCCGCCAGCTTGGTAACGATTCTGTTGCTGGTACCCTTGATTGTTCTGGTTGTTGTAGAAGGTCCCTTGCCTGTTTCCCAGATAATTTACCTCTTCATTTTGCTGAGGAGTACACTGGCACATGTTGGAACTTCTACCACAATACTCACACTGTGGGAAGGAATCGGTCACAACAGCGGCGCTTGACTGAGGTTTCATCATAGCACACATCTTCTCAAACTGCTTTGACATTGCTTCCATCTTGGCGGCCAGAAAGGTATTTGAATCCACTTCATAGACTCCAGCGGTTTTCTTCGGTGCTGCTTCTCCTGCTCGCACCTCCCCACTGATTGGATGCATTGGCAATGGTCTCCAATAGTTCCTTGATTCTGGCTATTGGTAGCTCCATGAGGCTTCCTCCTGCACAAGTGTCTACCAACAACCGACTAGAATGATCCAAATCTTTATAAAAGGACTGTAAAATTACCTCCTCTCCCAAGCCATGGTGTGGTACTTTGCGCACAATGCCTTTGAAGCGCTCCCAAGCCTCAGATAATGTCTCACCAGTGAATGGTTTAAAGTTGGTGATCTCCCTCTCATCATCAGCATCCGAGAAGGAGGGAAATATTTTGCCAAAAATGCATTTGCTAACTCTGTCCAGGTGGTGATACTATTGGGTGTCAAAGAGTTTAGCCAATCTGCAGCTCTGTCCCTCAGGGAGAATGGGAAGAGAGTCAGTCTAGCCACCTCCTGTGAAGCTGATGTAGAACAAGCTCCCACCAATCTTATGAAAGTGGTGAGGTGGACATTGGGATCTTCGGTGATTGTTCCGCTGAACTGAGGTGCATTCATGACCATAGTAACATAATGCGTTTTGAACTGCCAATGCTCCCCTGCTGGTAGCGCAGGAATTACTATTGGTGAGACAAGCCCTTCAACGCTTGGGCAGGTGTAATCCCTCATGTGCCTCTCCATACTGGTTCTTGAGGAGTTGTTTAGAATTTCTTCAACAATTTCTTCTGTTGGTGAATCTTTGAGGAACACCTCCCGCTCTATTGGAGGATCCAGCACTAATCTCTTCCGAGTCCTTCTTGTTACTTTGTCTATCTCGGGTTCGATTTCGAATTCAGGGTTTCCTTCAGAACGAGTTTTAACCATAAACCAAGATCAGATAACTGATAGTAATGCAGTTATAAAAGATCACAATAAAATGGCACAAAATTAAAAAGGATAACAACAAGATAAAATTGAATAAGATCAGAACTAGAATAATACTTGGAACCAAAAATAAGAAATAAATTGCATAAAGCTTAAGTAAATTGACAAAGGAAAATAAAACAAAACAAAACAAAACAAAATGAGATAATACAAAAAGAAAATAAAATTAAACTAAGCAACCGTGCCTCCCCGGCAACGGCGCCATTAACTTGTTGGGTAAAAACCTAACGGCAAGAATACCGGTCGATTATAGCAAGTTTCCTAGAAGTGTCCCTCCAGGTTTCGAATCCAGGGGAGGCAGCGTTTTAGTTTAATTAATATTTAAGATCAAAACAAAGTAAATAACTCAAGTAACAGGGGGTTTTGTTTGTTGAATTACTAAGTACTGAAACAAACTGTAAATAAGAATAGGGATAATAAATGCAAGAGTAACAGTGAGCAAACAATGATGTTTTGAATTAATGAGAAGGGAAAATTCCGGTTTACTACTATTCCTCCAACTTCTTCGGTTCCTTTTTCAGTGTGTTTACCAATATTTTAGATTAAAATCCTAGATCAGAATTATTCCACGTTCGGTCTCCCGCTCGGTGGAATCTAATTAACAATTGATAAATTTTAACTCTCGTTACAAATTTACTAATTGCTAACAGCTTTAAGAATAATCCAGTTTAATGATCAGTTAATATCTTAGAGGAATTACCATCTCTAAATTAACCGGTGTTGTTCCTATTATCTATTATCTACCGCAGTTCTCACTTATAAGCAGATAAACAGGTAAAATCTAGTAATTGGCCAGATCACAAGGTTTATAACAATAAGTAAGGAACAACACTTTAATCTGTTAAAATGGTAAATCACAAAGATAATGGAACCTCAGAATTTGGATTACATAGCAAACCGAAATTTATGAAAACTACTCAGCCATGGAAACGAAAATACTGCAGCAATATGTAAATAACATTAAAGAAGAAAAAGAAGGAGAAACTCTGTTTTAAGGCTCGTTGATGGAGTCTCTGTGCACAACCAGCAATTCCTCCGCCCAATCTCCAGCTGCTTGTGTATTCCCGGTTTCTGTAGCTGTGTATGGTATTTGATGGAAATAGTGAGAGTGGAAATGAATAGTAGATGGG
This sequence comes from Limonium bicolor, assembly GCA_023374045.1. Classification (NCBI taxonomy): domain Eukaryota; kingdom Viridiplantae; phylum Streptophyta; class Magnoliopsida; order Caryophyllales; family Plumbaginaceae; genus Limonium; species Limonium bicolor. The sequence continues at coordinate 100,277,030 of CM041779.1, forward strand.
GGAGTGGATGATGTGTTACGTGAATAGTGATGGTGGAAATAATGGGATGAAGGTGGTTAGTAGTAGTAGTAAAACTACTACGTACTAAATGGGTAGTATGTGAGAAATGAGATGGGAATGGATGGAGAAGTGTAATGGAATGGTGTAAGAGAGGGAGAAGATATCCGATGGATGTTGTGTGTTTTGAATGAAGGAAATGAGTTCTATTTATAGCACTTGGGGATGAGTACGTAGCATGTGGTGCCGGGTTGGAAAGCAGGAAAGGAAGGATTATTGAAGTATGGGGTGGTGGTTTACGTGGGTGTTGTTGCTGGATTTAGGGAGATTAGTGGAGTTGTAGGTGGTTAACGTGGGTATTGTTGTTGCTGGAGTAGCAGTGGAAATGAGGTTGGAAAGGCTCGTAGTGCATGGGCGGTGGTTATAATAAGAAGAGATAATTCTCTTCTTTTCAATGCGGCGCTACAGACATGCGATTTCAGCAATGTGGTCCGCTTAGCTTCTTCTTCCATAAGTCCCGGACCATGAATTGTAATACGAGATTCCAGTCACATTGTGGTCCGGGTCTTAGCTCCATGGTTAAGTCCCGGACCAAGCTTGATTTTTAATACGAGAGTTGGGCTACCATGTGGTCCGGGTCTTCACTCTTCAACCAAGTCCTGGACCATACAACATTTTCAATTCGAGATTTAAGTTACTTGTGGTCCGGGTCCTTGCTCCATGGTTAGGTCCCGGACCAAGCTTGAAATTGGTCCGATGATGATTTTCCTTGGCTCTTTTGGCTTGTTTGAAAAAACTATGATCTCCAACAATGACATGAAAGTGTTTCTTTTGAGATTACATACCTGAAAAAGCACACAAAAACCATAAAAGAAGACAATTGCAACAAAAACATAAAATCACTCATAAGACAGGAATTTTAGCAGTAAATGATAACAAATTGGGTCTCAAAAGACCCTTTAGAAATAGGTAAATTCCTGACTTATCAACTATGTGTCTTAAACCTTTGCAAAATACTTCTCAATTCACTGTTTATGAAAACCTGCAAGTGTGGATCCTTGTTTTCTATGATTGCTTTTCATTATTAGATCTCCTTGTGCACGGTTCTAAACTGACGACTCCCTTCTGTAAGAGTTCGGTATGTTTCTATTTGCTTGAGGGCAAGCAAAGATTAAGTGTGAGGAAGTTGATAAGTCAGGAATTTGTCTAAGTTTACTAGACTAATTCATGCTTAATTTTCTATATTATGACATTAACTTCCCTCCGTAATGCTTTATTTACTCTTTATTGTTATTTTCTCCAATGATAGATTTGATATGTTTTCAGGATAAAATGCTCAACAAAGTGTTTAAATGAAGATTTTAGAGGTTGGAGCAACAAAGAAAATCAAACCAGAGTCAAAGGCAGGTTTTCATTAACCACTGCCGTGTTTTATTGAGGGTCCGGGTTTGGAGCTGGGTTTATAAACCCGGACCATCTCATCGCAGAACCTTCTGTCTATTTTCAGACGCGGTCCGGATTTGTGTCCTACTTTGCAAACCCGGACCATCCCCAAGCGAGAACCTTCTGCCTATTTTCAGACGCGGTCCGGGTTTGCATACTTGTTTGTAAACCCGGACCAACACAAGCGGAGCGCCAGAAGGTTGGTTTCGGAAATAACGGAAGTTTAATATTCTATCTTTAACTAGCGTCGTGTTTAGAGATTAAAAGATAGAATATGATTGTTATAAAAGTGGAAGTCTTGCCAACGTTAGAGGACACAGAGATAGACCACAATTAGTCACGGTTAACACAGAGAGATTAGCATAGTTGGAGATTGATTCTGATCGGAAGGTTGGAGCAGAGCAGAGCAGAAAGATCATCACTGAGACTTCTCCAGAAGTCTCAACAGAGTTTCTTCTTGTTCTTTATTACTACTCATTACAGTTCTACTTATTGTAAACATGTCAATGGCTGAGTAGTTTCCTTTAGATTTCAGTTTGCTATGTATCCCTAAATCGACTATTCCTGTTCCTTTGTGATTTAATGCAATTCGATTGAGTAAAGTTATTTTCCTTGCTTAATTTCTTTAATCGTTATAATTTGGCCAATTATAAAGATTAGTATTTTGTTAGCTTATATGTGACGATTGCGGCTTTCAATTGATTACAGGAAAATAACCGGTTAGTTTAGAGACGGTAATTCCTCTAAATTGCTAACTGACCAGTAACTAGATTGTTCTTAAGGCGGTTAGTAAACAGTGGGTTCGTAACGAGAGTTAGAATTCGGTCTTTGCTAACTAGTATTTGCTAAGCGGGAGACCGGAGGTAAATTATCTTTGTTCTAGGGTTTTACTCAGAATTACCTTGGAAATCACTTAGGGATAGGAATTATAGATTTAGGGTGCAGTAGTAAACCGGGATCTCCTTTCCAAATCAGTTTCACAACATTTATTTTTCCTGCTTGTTATTGTTTCACATTCTGTTTACAGTTTTTAATGGTCATCAAACAACCCCAATTCCTGTTTTATTTGTTATTTTATTTCCGTTTAATAAAGATTTAAACTAGACACATCGCCTCCTCTGGTTCGATACTTAGGGAATACTCTCTATTAAAACTTGCTAGAATTGACCGGTACACTTGCCGTTAGGTTTTATCCCAACAGAGGGATGCGGGTTAATCTCTCATGAGTATGGTCGTGTGTGCTAATGGTGTGATGATATTCTCGACGCTTAGAGCAGTATTTTCCTTAGAATTCCTTCTTAAGGTGTTGGACCTTCCGATTCTCACAAATTCCTCACATGTAATGGGGTAGGCTGTTTACGTTTTGGTGCTTAGATCAAAGATTTGCTCGCACTCGGAAGACCTTGTGCAGTAAGGTCGCACTCATTCGCTCATAGTCCCTGTGTTATGAGGTGGGACATGTTGATAACAAGCACGAAGCTTATGATTCATGTTTCAGATCCGATACTTTCAGTTAACACTCGTCGACTTATGAGTCAGAGGTCTTTATTAGGTTGTAATGGGGCTGAGGGGTATGATGTAAGTCACATGGGACTGGAGGATTTGTTTGGGAATTGTGGAGCTTTTGTGCAATAGAGGATATGTTTCGCCTTTGCCACAGGTAGAATGATTAGACAGGTTTGATAACCTTTTATTGGTTTCTGTTGGGCATCATTGGTCCTTTGGATTTGGTTTTGCTCTTTCTCTTGCTTTGGTATAAGGTTTTCTCTTCTTTCTTCTTGCTTTTGGAACTTGCCTTGGCTCATCGATTTTCTCAAACATTTTTTGCTTTGTATTTTGGCTTTCAGCTTTGGAGTTGCGTTGACTCATTGATCTTCTTGAACATTTTTGGTGTTCTTTTTTGGTGTTTGACTTTGAAGTTGCATTGACTCACTAATCTTTTCGAACATTTTACTTGCTGTTTTGTGGAAGATGGTGGGGAGAGGCCATGGCTCCGGCTCTTTCGAGCTCCTCTATTGCAAGGGTAAGTATATATATGTCAGGTGGCATTTTGTGGAGTTCACAGAAAAAAGGTTTATCGTGAAAGGCTCAGCGGGGCTCACTAAGGGATTATGTACAGGGAAGTCAAAGCTTTTTGGTTTTATGAAGATTTTTTATTCCTCAGTGACTCGTCATTCTTGTTAGTTAATGATTGTTTTCTTACTACTTCTCGGATCTTTGCATGAATCACAGTTCGTGACTTGCTATCAACATTGATCTTACTATGTATTGTGCCTCTCTACGTGCTGAAGGAATGCACATGTCGCTCGTGGTTTTACCTCGATTGGCTCTCTCTACCTTCCCTCATCGCTCAGTACATCGTCCAATACACTCAATTGAAATTCCAGGGAAAATACCGCTCTCCGCATGCTACACATTTTGTGTTGTGGGGCTGATTTTGATTAGACTCATGTGTGAGTCGACGGGTCGAGAGTTTAGTGGTTCACACACTCTGTTCAATCGATCTCTCAAGATTTTCCCAAAAATGTCATTTCGATACGCGATATGCCCATGCAACTATCTACAATGCAATATATTGTGGTAATATGGAATTACTACATATATGATGCATGAAGTATTGACAATGAAAATGAATGAATTTTGGATTTTGGTTGAATGTTTTTGTTTTGGATGCAATGCATGAATGGTAAGATTACACCCAGTCTCACTTGAGCCGGTTCCCGTTGATAGTCCATGAAGCTTATCCTGTCACGATTGGCCCTGAAGATGCTCTATGTGAGAGAAGCTGTTAGGTGTGATGTGAGAGAGGTTATTTCAGAAAGATATTCGGTTGATGATTGGTTTCTGGAGTTTTGGACTTTTAGGGAGTGACCACTCCCACATGGTGGTCCCACGATATGACAGTGACTGCATTTTTGGGATTTTTGAAGGTATGATTTTTTGGATTTTTGGATGTATGCTTTTTTGGATTTTTTTTATGTATGATTTTTTTGGATTTTTGGATGTATGATTTTTTTTGGATTTTTGGATGTATGATTTTTTTGGATGTATGATTTTTCTGGTATATGCTTTTTGTTGTTATTGGTCTCTATGTACATGGTATGCCGAATGGGAAAAGGTTTGAATCCCTGGTATTTCTTGCTATCATTTCGAAGATCATGTTGTCGCACGTGGGCAAAGGCAGTTAATCACCTGCAAAAACGATCACCAAAAAACAATCTGACAGATTCGAATGTTAGAGCGCTTGAAAAATGGGATGAATGTTTGTGTGTGGTGTTTTGAGAACGCAACATGTGATCATGCAATTTTTGCGAGATGGGTGTGATTCATGCATGATTAATGAATGTGAACTGACTGAAAATGGGAAGAAACAAGTTGTGCGTGCAAAAAGAAATCAAGTTTTTTAGAAAAATAAAGTTTTGAAAACGCGTGTTTTCGAAGTGGTGGGTTTTCTCAATATGAATTTTGACGCTCGGTCATTCGCACATAAGATAGGGAGTGAGGACCCCTATACACATTGATCTAAATAAATTCAAAGGGGATGTACAACATATACACAAAGTCTATTCAGAAATTGACAAGAGAAAAAAGAATGCTAGGGGAAAACCTATACATCAATTCTAAAAGTCATTAAATGGGGGAGTTTGAGCTTAAAAACTTCTCCCGAATTCTTCTGCTTCGTCTTCGAGCTTCTGACTGACTACTTACTCATGTGCGAGCTCCTGATTGGTCGTACGCTTGTCTTCGGTTCTTGATTGGCTGCTCGCTCGTCTTTGAGCTCGAGCGACAAAGTGGCGCTACATCCAGAAAAATGGGTTGGTGCTCTTCTGACCCTCACCAGCTTCAAACTTGAACGGTCGTTGCTAGTCTTCATGTTGCTCGACTCGAGTTGGTGCTCCTCTGATTTTCAGTTTGAACCGTTGTTGTTGATCTTCATGCGCTCCTCCTGCTCTGACGAGGAAAATGAGGGACATTTTTTGAGAAAGGAAAGGTGAGTGACCGAGCACAAAATCTTTACAAAAATCCACTACTTTCGTGAAAACACGAAATGACTAGTACGCTCCACGGTAATGACCGCTGCTCTTTAAGGTGGGTTAAACTTCAAAAATAGCGGGACACAACATGGGGACTAAATCATTTATTTTGAAATACGTTTGTGAAAATCAACTTGAAAACTGTTTTCAAGAACAAGTGTAAGATAATATCTGTGAAAAAAGTTAACCTGTTTTTGAAAACAGTTTTTGAAATAACATATGTGAGAAATATTGATTGAAAATCATCTTTAAGTAATATATTTTTGAAACCGGTTTTTAAAACTGCTTTAGAAATAACTTTCTTGAAATCATTATTTTTTGAAATCATTCGAGATGGACGGCTTTGAAGATATTTCATTAGAGCGTTCAACATGATTCAATTTGCTGATTTTTGCTAATTTTCAAAACATGATCACACATAGATGTAAGCGCAAATGAAAATCATGGCTGATTTTATGTGGAGCAGTAAGTGTTAATGTTGGGATAATCACCTTCTAGGTCAATCAATGCTTCCATACCACCGAGGGAACCGTCGTCCCTTCACGGTTCATCTCTCGGGATTTATCTATGTTACGCCTTGTGGGGCACGTCATCAAGAAAGTCCGGAGTGCTTAAGTTCGAAAGGTCAGTATACCCGAAGTGATACAGTCACACGAGCCACGGCTTATCACAACATACTCACTTTTCGGGAAACTCGGGGAAGTACTGCATGGGGTCAGGTCTCCCGTCGTCTGCACGATAAGGTGTGTCTAAAGTCCAAATTATTCACTGACTACGCTGTGTCATGTATGGGTATCAGTAAATACGGGATCCTCTATGAATTTGTAGCGTGACATTGGGCTTTAAAGACACCCGTGGTGTAGAGGACTCCTGGAGAACTAAGCCCATGCAATCTTCAGGGTAAGGAAAAAGGTGGTCAGACAGACGTCATACAAGGGGGTGACTACCCATAACCCGTCTTAGACACCGGATTAGGCAGCTGGAGACTGAAGGCTCAGAGCTCACTATATGCTGGCTTTTGACTCGGATAATGGAGGATATATTTGGATCATGAGTATCAAGGCGTAGGTCGATGACCATCTTGTCTCGTGGGTATAACCATTCAAATGAATGACCCGACTATGGGGAATCAATCGTGGACCGATTGACATCCCGTGACTCGTGAATATAAGGGGTGACACGGAGGAATGCATGTCTTAAGATACCCAATGCACCCCACAACCCACAATAATATGAAAGCAGTAAATAAAGCGATGAAATTAGCATCAACCTATTTACTAAATGTTTGTCTTGAGGGTGATAATTCCAATTTGGTTGTTTATTAACCTAAATGGAAGTTATCTTCATTCAATCCTTTGTGTCTCTTTCTAAATGTGAGCTAACAATTAACCCAATTGTTGTCATGTTTGTTAAGGATCTATCAAATCCTATCTGTCCTCATCAGATACACACTTTAAGTGTAGAGTAGAATAATCCTAGAGGCTTTGAAAAGAATCTCTTGAAGGTTTTGAAAGAAGTGGGGAAGTCCCGACAATTTTAAATGGAGTTCAGTCTTCCTTGAGTTTGAGAAAAACTTACTCAAGTTTTCTCCAGCAGAGTCGCCATTCTGTGGAGGGTGATTTTTTCGGTATGAGGGGGGGTCTATCTAAATGGTTTTGACTGAAAAGCCTAGATCCTAGAAAATGCCATTATGTGGAGGGTGAAAACTCGTTTTCTGGCATCCCTCAAATACCTACTTCATCGTCTGTCTTTCCCAGAAAGCTTAAAGGGGAGTGTTAGTGAACACTACACCCGCTCTCAATGGGCTCCACGCGGACTTATGTCCTAAGGGCGGAATTGACTAGAGTCGCCGCCTAGTTTGACCTATGATAACTAGGAAGGAAGATCGGGTTCTAAGAACCGTTGGTTCTGAAATTGTTGTCTATGGATAAGACTTATCTGGTCATTTGTAGATATTCTATTGTGGGTTCGCACCGGGTTACACCCCTTAGAAGTTGCAATGACCACGACTTCAGATTGGTGCCCGAGGAAACCTTGGTCTCCAATTGTCGGGATTACCTTCTTTCAAAACCTTTTTAGAGAGATTCATTTAAAAATCCAAGGATAGGATTAGGACAGGAGGAGGGAAAACGAGTGGATGAGGCGAGCTTTTCTGCCATGCTAGTGCCAAGAAGAAGAATTGATGAATTCGAATGAGTATAGAATGAAAGATTACGAGTCTGATTTTGAGAGTTGAGTGAATGTAGAATGGAAAGTTGAGAAAAGGCTTAAGGATTAAATGGATGAAGAAGACCTGAAGTCTAGAGGCATGAGGGTTTAATGTGAGTTAGAAGAGATTTGAATGATTTGAGAGGTATGGGTACCGCCTCACAATGGAAAGGGGTTTTTTATTTGGAACATGGTCGCACCCTAGATGGGTTACCTACGTACTCAACTCCCTGTTGAGATCAGACCTTGCGTAGTTCATGGTATTTGGGTTTTGGAAGTTTTGATTTTTGTGGAGTTTGAAGATATTTGAGGTGTTTGAATTTAGAAGGGTTCGGAGTTTCGAGAAGTTTCGGGTTTGGAATGCTAGTCTGTGAGACGCTCGGGTCTATGAGACGTTTGAAACCTTAAGATGTCGAAGTCTGTGAGATGCTCGAGTCTGTGAGACGCTCGGGTCTGTGAGACGCTCAGATCTGTAAGACATTCGAATCATTGGAATGACAAAGTCTGTGAGATGCTCGGGTTTATAAGACATTTATATTGTAGGAGAAATTGGAATGGAATTGAAATAGAATTTGAATTGGAGTTTATTTGGCATTGAAATGGAATCGAATTCGATTTGAAAATTTAATTTAATTGGGTTAATTTGAGATTTGAATTGAATGGAATTGGGTTTGAATTGATTAAATGGGTTTGAATTGAATTTGGCTGAATGAATTGGGTTTGAATTGAATTTGAATTGAATTTAGGTTGGGGTTGAAAAATGGGCCGGCTCAAAGTTAGACCGAGTGAAAGTGGGATCGAGTCAAAGTTGTGTCAGGGTCAAACTTGGGATTGGTCAAAGTTAAACCGAGGTCAAAGTTCGGATTGGTCAAAGTTCAGATTGGTCAAAGTTGGACCAAGACAAAGTTGGGTTTTTTGAGCGGAATTGGGCTTTGGGTTGAAATGGGCTTGGGCCAAAGTGGGTCTTTTGAATTTGGGTTGAAGAGGGATTCACCATTGGGCTGAGTTTTGGAAGTAAAGATAGGCTGATTTGATATTAGAGTTGAAATGATTTATGGGGATGTTTTGAGCTTGTGACTTTTTTTGGACTTGTTGGGCCAAACAGGTTTTTGGGCCTGATGGGCTTTTAGGCCTGATGGGCTTTTGTCAAAGATTGGCCAAATTCAATTAATGGGCTAGTTTGGATGGTTTTAGGCCGAATGGCTTTTAGGCCTTATTTGTGATCGGGCAAAAGTAGGCCTTATTTGAGGTTGGGCTGATGGGCCAATGGGCTTGGGCAATTTTTGGACTTAGGCAATTTTTAGACTTGGGCAATGTTTGGACCTGAGTCAATTTTTGTTTGATGAATTCCAGAGCCATTTGTTGGTTTCTTTTTATTCAAAAATTTGAGGACAAATTTTGGAAGATGTTTTAAATTGATGATTTTTTTATATACATGTTTTTTAGATGTGTGTTTTAGGGTTTAGGGTGTCACCTTGACCAAGAAGGACACATGACCCACTAAGTGCCAAGGGACACCCACTAGCCTAAGGGCTTGGTCCTAAGGGATAATAACTATGGCTAAATAATAAACAGACGCATAAAGAATAAATCACAAATTGCAGTAAATCTAGATACAAAACAAGTATATGTATAACGCAGAAGTAAACCGATGGCAATAAACACAAATGATTCCCAGATCCAAGTCGAGAAGGAAAAGAATATACAGTACTCAAATATAACCCATTTTACTGTCAAAAGACGGTGCAATAAAAGGGATACTTAGAGAAAAAGCAACTTAATTAATAACCCAGTTGCTAACTAAACCCTACACTTGAGTCATTAATCCAAAATGTTCACTTCTGTCTATTAATAAAAGAATTGGAATTAAACGACTTGAGGGAAAGGTGGAAGAGAATTAAAACCCAAGGCATGCTAGAATATCAGATCGATCAAGCATTTAAACACTTTCATTTAAATAAATCTGTGAAGCCTTAAGGGTGTAGATTAAATACCCATGTAGAGGTACCATATTTCCTGTTGAGATAAATGAGACAGCAAAACAACATGAACATATACACGTATTAGCGCCAAATTACAAACCTCTAAGTTGAAATAAAATAGAGAAATGATAGAATTTTGAAAGTAATGAATCTGAATGAGAGTTTGGTAATTTGATATTGCCGTATCATACAAGGGCCTCTTCAATCTAACATGGGAAATCTCCCGTAGCAAGATAGGAGAAGATCAATAGATTGATTGCCTGCAAAGAGAAAAAAGTTGGCTCCAGACCTGGAACTAAGGATAAATTAGTTTGCCAATTCAATACTTTACAGAACGGAAATAAAAGAGCAGTGCTGATGTTATGATAGATCCATGTTTGCCAAGGTGAGCATATTCAATTTAAACAAAACCGCAGAGATCACGGTTGATTTATTTCAGGGTCAACATACCAACTCACAAGGGTAAATAACACCAGAGGTTACCTTTCTTCTATCAGTCACCAGAAGACAAGCTAAAATGAAGACAAAGATTAGTGGGGACATGGCGATTAACAACAAAGCATATGTATAGAGTTCGGGTCTTCTATTTGTGCCTGTTCTGAACTCGAGAGACCTGACTCAGGTCTGATGTTCGCCGAATTTCGCGCATAGCGGTGAAGAAGAGCACGGGTTGAATGAAAAGGAAGTAAAAGGAACAGCATCCTACTTCCACATCAGAAACCAAATATGACAAAGCTTGTAAAAGATTTGAATCTAAAACAACAACAAAAGGAAATAATTGTTCCCATTCGACAGAATCACAAACATAACCAACATATATACCAGCAGCTTTCTCCAGGATTAAGTTCGATTCAACAGATCTTAATATGGGAATCAGGCAAGGAGTGAAACTATATACAGAAAGGAAAACGGTTGTCGCATTGTGATGTTATTTTGTCCATCAAACTCCAAGCGCATCTATGAGAAACAAAACTGTCATTTCGTATCATTTCTAGAACCCAGACACTCATGGTGAGCTCGTTATTCATAAACGAATGCCAAGGACGGGCAAAAACCCAAAAAGTAAATCGCAGTGCTGGTATACAGATAAACAATTCGGAACATAATCGAAAAGAGTAAGAGGGTAAGGGGGGCTTGGCACTTAGCATCAGATACAAGTCTGACGAAGCCATGACTCCTCTTTCCATTTTCCTCTGAAAGTCGCTCGATGCACCCAGAACAGACCGAGGAAAACAACAACTAAACAAAGAAAGGGAGATGAACCGGAAAGGGGAGAGTAGAAATCGACACCAACACCAGACAAACCTCTAGTGTTGAATCAGAAACGAACCCAAAGGGTGAGGAAGGTCGGGTGCGAAGTTTGGTGGAAATGGCTAACGTCTCTGAAGGTATACTGTGGCGATTTTGTTTCTGCAACCTTTGGAACTAAAAGTTTGGGATCGAGGGATGGAGTATTGAAAACGCGAATTAGAAGGTGGAGTTTGCGCCATATAGTAAGGTGGTGATTAGTATATTTGTTTTTTTTCTTATGCCACATGTCAACACTTTAATGGAGGAAATTAAGAAAAAATGAAAAAATGAAATTTGTTAACAAAGCACACGTAGAGGAGAGAGAGGGAGGGGAGAGAAGTTTTTTTTCTTCAAAATGTCATAACTTATAAAATATAAGTGAAAAAATAAAAAAAATTATACCATTGTTCATCATTTTCTGTGCTCTTCAAAATAAGACCAAACATGAGTATGTTTTGATAAATTTTTTATTTTTCATTTTTTGTATGTACATATTTTTTAAGATTCATTGCGAATCTTAAGTTTAAGAAAAGTGAATCAAAGGGTGTTACAAAGTGAATCAAATGTTGTTAAGAAGAGAATCAGAAAGTTGCTTAAAAGTGAATAAGAGGTTTAAAAAAAGTGAATCTCATAAACAGATTGTTTAAGTGATTCTGATTGTTTGACTAGTGTGAATCAGAGGTTTTAGAAATGTGAATCAAAGGTTGTTAAAAAGTGAATCACAAGTTGTTACAAAGTGAATCAGGGTAATAAGAGTGAATCTCGTAAGCATAGATTTAGAGGTTTAAGAAATGTGAATCAGAGGTTTTTATAAAGTGATTCATGCGTTTAAGAAAAATGAATCAAAGGTTTAAGAAAAGTGATTTTCGTAAATAAAGATTGTTTTAACTAAAGTGAATAAGAGGTTTAAGAAAAGTGAACCAGAGGTTTAGGAAAAGTGAATCAACGGTTTTTTAAAGATGAATCAAAGGTTTAAGAAAAGTGAATATTTTGTTTAATACTAGTAAAAGTTAATCATATCACAAACTTATGCGAGGGTGGTTTTTAGGGTGTTTGGGGGGAGGTAGGGTAATCTTTTGGCATTAGTTCTACACTTTATATTGTTGTCACTACTCGACTGTTTTTTAGGGTTTGTGGTTTAGGGTTTAGGGTCTAACGACCCTAAACCCTGTACTACAAACCATAAAAACGCCTTCGACGTTTTTAGCATTCCTAGGGTGGTTTTGAGGGTGTTTGAGGGTAGGGTAATCTTTTTGGCATTAGTTCTACACTTTATATTGTCGTTTTTAACTTTACTATGGTGGTTTTTAGAGTGTTTGGGGTAAAATTCATTTTGTTAATGAATAAGGTTCATTTTATTATTAAAGAAGATTCATTTTGCTAATGAATAAGATTCACTTTTAAAATACCTAATATATACTCATACTAAAAATATAAAATTTTAAGTTTACCAAAACATATCCATGATACATCTTGTTTTGAAGAGCACGAAAAATGATGAACAATGGTATAATTTTTTTAATTTTTACATTTTTGTTTTGTAAGTTATAACATTTTGAAAAAAAAATACAATTTCTCTCTCCTACCACATTCAACCCCCACATAACTCCCGTGTTCACGCCTAAGCTACTTTTTTTCCCTTTATTTATTTATTCTCATTTATTCCCTCCAATTACATTGTGACAAGTGGCTATCTCCATGTTATAAGGTGGCGCTTTCGCCAGGATCTCCATTCCGATTGAAAATTTGAGAGTGAAAGAAAACGTGGGTTGAGGAAATTTTGGTTCTGATTTTTTTTTAAGAAGGAATAGAATGTGCTGAAGAGGGAGAGGAAAAACGTGGTGTCGGCTGGTTGCTTCCCGTTGTTACTGTAGGTTTCTTCCATGTTCGTTTTATAGATGGGGAATTACGGTTTGGAAGGTAGGATGGGTCTGGCTAGAAACGTGGGCTACGGTTTTTATTTTAGTTGGGTCGGATTTGACCCAAGGTCAAATGGGAATGCTGTCTAAGAGCAAGTGTTTGATTAAAAAAAAAATAAGGCCTCCGATAGGGGCAGAGATTGAACCCTTGACATCCAAGTTCTTCATAGCACACTCACACCAGATAAACTAGCGTTACTTATCAAGGCAAGAATGCAACGATTACCTTCAGAACATATAGGCCCCGTTCGACCACGACGAATCGTGGGTTTTGTGCGATTCGTGCACATAAAGCTACAATAAAGGTGGATAAAGTCCAGGTTGCTTTTGGTGGATTAATCCCATTAGGGAGCTTTATGATAACGCAGATAAACCCTGCGTTTGCAAGTAGAAGGCGCTTGTTGGAGAATTCTGAATAGGAAAAGTTACTCTTCTACCCCAGCTCGATTTTGACGGCGATAGTTGGCTTCACTTTGCCCCATTCTTCGTTATACTACCGGATATTTCACCAACGAGGATCTGAGTTCAGTGACGGTGAGTAATTTGATGTTGGTGCGGCGAGACAGATACACTTTCCTCGGCTTCCAGTTTCATTATTGCTAGCGTTGCCCTCTTGCAGCAGAACCTTCAACTTCCCCAGTCTAATCGAAAGCTTGCGATGCGAGCACACTCCAACCTCAAAACGCACTGCGCAGTCCGCACCTAGATCCACAAAATTAGTTTTCATCCGCTTCAATTCCAGTTTACATCTTGAAAACTTGCCAAACAGCAGTGACGACCGGTTTTGGTGAAGAACGCTGCTGCAAGTTGGGAAGAAGTTGATGGAGGAAGAAGAGGGTAGCAGGAAATTCTGGTTTTTGCAAAAAAAAAAAACAAAATGAGGGCAAGATGGACATTTGATAGCTTTAACGTGGGTTTTGCTGCTCGCCACTAGCGAACGGCCAAAAAAAATAATGTGGATTAATATACAGATTAATCTATGTGTGGCAAGATAGATTAATCCCTTCGTTTTTTGGAAGCTTACCATCGAACGGGGTCATAGTGTCGGGTTCACTCAAAAAGCCTAGAAAAAGAACAGTTGCTCTAGGATTACTTGCAGTTGGATTCGAACTCAGGATTCTAACAACATAACTCAATATGAAAATGTGAGAAATAATACTAAACTCCCAATCCGAACAGAATGAATCTTTAAAATTCTTAACGTTTCCAAAGGAAGTATATACAGTAAAGCAAAAAGGGTTTTATCTGATAAAATGAAATCTTCTTTCTTTCTCTTTTTTTAAGAGTTCTTAAATAATGAAATGTAGATAAAATAAAACGAAAATGTGCTAAATAAATGAAATAAAATAATAATAAGTATATGAAATAGTACTGGAATGATGGAAATAAAAATACAAGTGAATATCTTAAAAATGGAAAATGAATTAGATATGCACGAATAGCAGTAAATAAGAGGAAAAAAGAAGTAACAAAATAAAGGGAGATGAGAGAGACTTTAATCGAATTAGCGATAAAACGAAATATGCTAGTATGAAATATAATAGTTAAAATGTACATAAAATGATGAAAATAATTCTAAAAATAATAATGATAAAGACAAAATAAAAACAAGTACTAATAAAAAATACAAGTAAAATTATCAATGAAATGAAGTGAGATAAACAATTGGCGAAATAGCATGAACCAAAATAAAAACGAATAAGCAAATACAACAGAACTGACTATCATGAAATAATTTGAAAACAAAATGGTAAAGTAAGTAAATAACAAAACAGTGACAGGTTTGGAAATGGATGTTTTTTAAAAATTTGATTTAGAAAATTTGTCATAAAATGACAGTTTCATTTTGGTATGCACATGAATAAGTTTTGAAAAGAAAGACGGCGACCCTCTTTTTTATTTATTTGTCTGAATTTTGCTTTATAGGGTGAGAATTTTTGGTGTCTACAGTAATGACTCGTTGTAATCCTGCTGGATAGAGTTTTTCTCCCATGACATTACAAAGCAACTTAACTTGGTTGTCAAGATCATATCAAACAACTTAACCAAATACTTTAGTCTAAAATGTAAATGATGTACTTAAATTCATTTTTTCAAACAAGCATACACATTTGCACATATATAATCAAGCGAAAACTAATATACTTCGTACGTAGCTAATATACAAAGTACTTAATTACAGGCCCATTTTTGTTAATTACCATGGGCTATTATTTCCTTATGATAGTAGCCCATCCACTCTTCTTAACATACTACTCCCGACATGTATAAATGTAGTGTAAAGCAAATACAAAAGGTGGTGGATGATTATTTACATCAAATATATTATTATAAAACCCCTAATATATCTATGGTATCCGAGCCCTGAAAAAGATCAATCGTCATTCCCCTCTTTTCCAGCGTCAGTGTTGGCCATTGGGGAAAATTCTCCATGAGATGGATCGTCAGCTTCTGGAACAAATAGCTCCAGCTCAAATTCTTTTGTTTCTTCTTAACAGTGGTACCCAATCCATTCTCTTTGCAACATGTCACCTTATAAAGCTCACTCAAAGCAACTTCAATCTCTAGGTTACAAACATTGTGCGTTTCCTTAGAGGTAATGACCTGTACATGTTTTTAGATGGGTCATACAAATTTCCAGAACAAATTTTCAACGGTAGTTCTAATTCAGATTATCAAAATTGGAACAACCAAGTTCAACTTATAATGATAGTTATTCACATGAGTTTAACATAATCTATCATTACAATTGTGGTTGGTTGTAAAAATTTCAAGAAGTTATGGGATTTACTTCAAAACATATATGTTACTCAATCGGCAGCTCACTTGGGACTTTATCATCTCTAATTTGATGGTATTACTAAAAAGGGGGATGAAACAGTAACTGAGTATTACAATAGGGCTTGAAGCCTTGTTCACTCTTTGGTTGGAGCAGGTCACACCATTACTGAAAGAGAATTTCAAACGTATCTCTTAAAGGGACTATTAGTCGACTATAACTCAATATCCACCATTATATTGTCCTCTCAAACTCGGTATGCTTTTTTGAGACTATATCATAGGTGATGCAGTATGAGGTTACTCTTAATCATCAAGCTTCTCAGGTTGTTAGTGTGGTCACTACCAATGCTACCACTACTATTCAGCCTACCTCAGATTTTTCTATAAAAGGAAATCATAACAGTAGCAGAGGCGGAGGTTATCAGGGAAGAAACAACAAAGGAAGAGGCAAGTTTTAGAGGAAATTATCAAGGTAGTGGAACTATCTATACATTATATAGGCAGGTTGATAATCATTCCATATGTCAAATCCGTGGAAAAAGGGGCCATGAGGCGCGGGACTATTACTACAGATTTAATTACTCTTTAACTCTCTGCCACCCTCATCTTTTACAGCTAACTCTGCTATTTATAATCTTTTATCCTCTGCATCAGAGTGGCTTCTAGAGACAACAACGTCTCACCACTTCACGGGGATTTCTCGAGACTCAATCTTTCTCAAGCTCACCATACTGGTGCAGAGGGTATATCTCTAAGAGATGGATCTTCCATTCATATTTTACATCAGGGTATGGGCAATATTCACATACCTAATCGAGCTTTCAGATTAAATGATGTTTTTCACAACTCATCTCTAAATAATTTGTTTTCAGTTAGCTGTTTTTGTATCGACAACAATGTTATTATGAGTTATCCTGATTTTTTTGAAGGATCAAATCACTCATCATCCCCTTCTTAGAGGTCTAGCTAGGCAGGTGTGGAGGGTGATTTTTCGGTATGAGGGGGGGGGGGGGGTCAATATAAATACGGTCTGACTAAGAAGCCTAGATCCTAGAAAATGCCATTCTGTGGAGGGTGAAAACTCGTTTATTCATGGCGGCCCTCAAATACCTACTTTATCATCTGTCTTTCCCAAAAAGCATAAGGGAGAGTACAAGTGTGCACTACACCCGCTCTCAATGGGCTCCACGCAGACTTATGCCTCTATAAGGCGGAATGACTTGAGTCGCCACCTAGTTTGACCTAAGGAGCTAGGAAGGGAGGAGCAGGGTTCTAAGAACCGTTAATGGACTCTGATGATTTGTTGCCTATGGATAGGACTTATCTGATCATACTAGAGATTCTGTGTGGGTTCGCACTGGGTTACACCCCTTAGAAGTGGCAACGACAACGACTTTGGATTGGTGCCCGAGGAAACCTCGTCTCCAATTGTCGGGATGAACTTCTTTCAAAACCTTATTAGATAGATTCAATTAAAACCAAAGGATAGGGTTGAGTATGGACTGAAAAATAGGCTGGTCTTGAAGAACTTTGTCTGAGTGTTGAGAGGTGTTTTGGTCATTTCATGAAGTTAAGGGGTACTCGGGTCATTTGGTGGAATTGAGGAGTTTTTCCGGGACATTTTATGAAGTTGAAGTGTATCCGAGTCATTTTGATGAAGTCGAAGGGCGTTTGGGTTATTCTGAAGGGTTTTCCGGGTTTATGAAGTTAGAATCTTGGAGTGGTCAAACTTGAGATGTTTTGGGAAGTCGAGGGTATTGAAGAGGAATTCAGCTTTTCAGGCGATTGAGTATGGGAGAGGATATTTGGTTTGCAGGTGTTCGGGTTTTGAAGATGTTTTGAGTTTAAGATGACTAAGGTTATTCGGGATTATACGAGAATTGAAGGTCCTATGTGACTTAGGGTTTGTTCAGAGAAGGAATAAGAAGTGTTTATGTGACTAGAAGCTCTAATGGGAGGGTTGGATTGATTTATTCCGAATTGTCTCTCTTAAAGTTTTTTTTAAACCCGACAAATCATTTTGTTGTAAAAGGGCGGATAATCCCGAGAGATTACCCTATGTACCCCCTCGAACACGACACTTAATTAATGGTAAGTGCCGAAGCTCGAAAGATGGGGCAGTGAATTTATGTCGAAAAATAGGATTTATAGAGAAACACCATGAATGAGATGTTCTCGGTCAAACCCTAATAACGTCTCTAACTCCCGGGTTTTAAAACGTCAAAAATCGAAAACATTGAAATCGAGCGGGAGGGAGTTAGACGATTCTAAAATCCCGGCTGCAACTAGGAAGACAGTTACATCCCTAGCACCCCGCCTTGTAAAAATCAAGGCTGCAATTAGGGGAGATTTGTCACCCTAATGCCCTGCCTAATGATATTCAGACTGCGACAAGGGAGGTTACGACCCCAGTGCCCCGCCTTGGATTTTTATTTGGAAAGGGAGGCAAGTGATGTCTAATTAGGAAGGAAATGTTTTGAAAGTGTTAGACATTTCTTGTTCCCTGCAAACAGTTTGTTTTTGAATTTCAAAGCTGGTTTTGAAAAGAATATGAAGTTGCTCGAAATCTTGATAAAGAAACACTGATTTTGAGAAATGTTTTTAGGAGAAAACTTTCTGTATATATGAGAAAAACTTTCTACATTTTGAGAAGAGTTTTTCCTTTAAAATTCCACAAAATAGTTTCTTTTGAAAACTTGAAGAAATTTGGATGAAATGGTTGTTTGAAATCTAGGAAGATAGATTTTTGGATTTTGGATTTTTAATATTTACAAATTGAGTTTGAGTTGAAAGGGATCGGGTATGAAAAACGAGTTGGGTTTGATTTGATTTTGGTTGGCTCGTATTGGAAGATGAGCCGGGTCAAAGTTCAGGTTGAAGTGGGGTTGGTCAATGCTTGGGTCAACGTTTTTGGTCAAGGTCAACGTTTTTGGTCAAGGTCAACGATTTTGGTCAAGGTCAACATTTTTGGTCAAGGGCAATGTTTTTGGTCAAGGTCAACGATTTTGGTCAAGGTCAACGTTTTTGGTCAAGGTCAACATTTTTGGTCAAGGTCAACGTTTTTTGGTCAAAGTCAACGTTTTTTTTTGTCAAAGTCAATGATTTCTGGTCAAAGTCAATGTTTTTGGTCAAAGTCAATGATTTCTGGTCAGAGTCAATGATTTCTGATCAAGGTTTGACATTTGTAGACTTGGTTTGACTTTTGTGAACTTGGTTTGACTTGTGTGGACTTGAACCGAATTTGGGATTGGGTTTGGGCCGAATTTGGGCTTGGGTTTCGGCCGAATTTGGGCTTGGGTTTGGGCCTAATTTGGGCTTGGGTTTGGGCCGAATTTGGGCTTGGGTTTGGGCCGAATGTGGGTATTTAGGGCCGGATTGGGCTGGTGGGCCGAGCATGGGCTAGTGGGCCGAGCGTGGGTATTTTTGGGCTGGATTGAGCTGGTGGGCCGAGCATGGGCTGGTGGTTCAAGTTTAGAAGTGGGTCAATTTTGGGCTTTTATTTCCAAATGAGAAAAACTTTGTGTTCAAAATGACTTGAGATTACTTTTTGAAATGAAACATCAATTAAAAGTGAGAGACAATTCAATTTGAAGGAGGAGTTGAAAAATTGGAGGGATTTGGAATGAGAAACCTTAAGCTATAAGCATTATTCTGAATTCTTTTCTTTTCTTTTCCATTTTTTTGGTAAAGTTTTTTAGTGAGATTAAGGATGGTTTGGGATAGGCTTTAAAAGTTTGGAAGGTAATATTCCCCACAAAGCAAATCAGAAATAAGCTAGCTGTGGGGTACCTTTAAAGGCTTAAAAGAATTTCAAAGTTTTAGAAAGTACTGTTCCCCACAAAGCAAATCAGAAATAAGCTAGTTGTGAGGTACTTTCCAAGACTTTGATCAAAAGAAAAAGGGGTGACCTAAGGGGCCATCTAGGGTTTAATAGTAGTAAAGAAATGTACAAGGGAATGAATTAAAAAAATGCTATGAAGTTGAATATACAACATATACACGTATGATACAAAGATAATCAGACCAAAAGGCATAGAAGAGACAGTGATTTCTCAGATCAACATAATCAGACCAGCATGGTAGGAACAAACAGCTAAGTAAATGAAATATTGTTCAAAACATTTGAGTGGTTGATTTGAGGATGACTTTGATTGTGGATTGACCCGGAATTGGATGTTTTTTTATTTACTTCATGAGGGATGCGATAGATGTTGCCCTTGGCTTTGCCAGTGTGGGACTCATGTTTCAATTTTCTTTTGACAGCCTCGCCTGATGTGCACAGTAGTCTCGGGATTTGGTATGACTTTTGGCTCCAGAGTTTCGAGATGGCTCCGGTGTGGCTCTTGAGTTTCTGGTTTTTGGGGTTTTGTGGCCGGTCTTTGAATGAGTGGTTTTGGAGCCAGATGGCTTGGATGTGACCAGGTGGCTCCCGCTTGATCGGATGGCACCGGTATGGTCCTGAGATGGCTCCGGTGTAGCCCTGAGATGGCTCCGGTGTAGCCCTAAGATGGCTCCGATATGGCCTTGCGATGGCTCCGGTGTAGCCATGAGATGGCTTCGGTATAGCTTTGCGATGGCTCCGGTGTAGCCATGAGATGGCTCCGGTATGGCCTTGCTATGGCTCCGGTGTAGCCCTGAGATGGCTCCGATATGGCCTTGCGATGGCTCCGGTGTAGCCCTGAGATGGCTTCTCGGTTGAGGCGGGCTTCTTCATAGAGTGATGGCAATGGCCTTGTGGTTCGAGGGGAGGAGGGTTTTTATTTGGGACGGGGTCGCACCCTGAGAGGGTTGCCTACGTACTCAACTCCCGGTTGAGATCAGACCTTACGTAGTTCATGAATTTTGGCGAATGAGGAGTTTGGTGGTGAGGAGGGATGTCTTGCGGGGCATTTCTTTGAACGGTGCCCGAAGACTTTTAATCTTTTGCTTCGGTGACTGCACAGTCTTCCATTTTACTCAGAGAATGGCTATCATGCCGGTTGGTGAAGGAGACAGGCGTTATGCTGTGACTTCCCTTACAAGAAGAGTATACTTATCTTTCTCTTTCGGTGGTGTAGAATATTATGTACGAACCGGTGAATGCAAATCTATTCTACATGCATTTTTAGGGATTGGATATGACTGGATGCAAATGGGATGTCGTGTCAAGGTGAGCTCAACCAAGAATTCTGATTAAGTCAGGTTAGTCATCTCTAAGCCACTTCCTTCTTGAAAAATCTTCCCAAAAGAGGTCTCTCGGGATCTCTTATACCTTTCCGTTCCTTTTCTTAAGGTCAGTTAGGCTTTCTTTAATAGGGGTGATAAACACTCATTTTTTCTCTTTCTTCCTGATTTCTCTGACACTCATTTGTGCACGATTGTATTGACAAGATCGGACGCGTTGTGGCCTTTCATGTTTCAAATTTGGTACTTTTCAAATCAAGCAAATACCATCTCTAAGTCGGAGGTCTTTCAATAGGTTATAACGGGGCTGTGGGGTATGTCACATGGGATTGGAGGATTTGTTTGAGAGTTGTGGAGTTTCTGTGCAGCGGAGGATATGCTCCACCCTTGCCATGGGTGGAATGATTTTTGAACTTCTTTCGCATTTGTGCGGATTATGATGCGTTCTCATTTTTGATTTGCTACTTCCTTTGAGTAGTCTATTTGCATTTCTTCGTGTTTGACATTTCCGGTCTCATCTATTTCTCAAGTGTGGAGGTATCGAGTGATGTGAGACTTTCATTTCCTCTCCCAACTGTTTTGAGTATTTCGTGTTTTGTTTATCTCGTTTTCATCCTCTTTGGGTATCTCTTTCAAGCTTTCTTCCGTGTTTTGAATGGTGGGGAAGGAACCATGGCTCCGGCTCTTTTTATCATATTTTTGTAGGGGTGAATTGTTGTGTGATGTGGGGTGGTATATCGTGGAGCTGTTTTCGAAAGGATTTTCAATGAAAGGCTCAGCGGGGTTCACTAAGGGATCATTTTCACGGTCAATAAGGCTTTTGGCCTTGTGGAGGTTTTCTTCGATCCTAGGTGCCTCGTCATCCCTATTGACAGATAATTGTTTCCTCTACTATTCCTAAATTTTGACATGAATGGTAACGCGCTTTTCTCATCAATATTTAGTTCCGTGAAAGGAGATCCTCACATGGTGCTTTGAAATTTAAACGCGTCAAGCGCTCTGGGTTTTGCACGCTCTGTGTTTCTCTCATGCACTCGACTCTCACGGGAGGTTAGAAATCCTTTCAAGACCTCTTCGGGGAAAATGATACAAGAGTTCGGCGGCCTTTGATGACTTATGTGACTTTCCTAGAATTAAAGATCGAGATACACCTCGAGACTGGGGATATGCAAATGCCATTAAGCTAAACCTAATGCAGATGATAATGATAATTTTTATATGGGTGCATTTTTTGGATTTTTGTGTGGATGCATTTTTTGGATTTTTGTGTGGATGCATTTTTTTTATGGATGCATTTTTTTTGGGGGATTTTTGTGACGGTTCAGACGTAATATCATTTCAGCCGGTCAAGATTGACAAGGCTTTGAAATTCCTCTCCGTCCAAATCTGTCAGTAATATAGCACCATGAGGGGTTATCTCTTTGACCAGATAAAGGCCCACCCAGTTCGGTCTGAACTTCCCTCGTGGGTCTGGCAAGTCCTTTCTCAGCTCTTTTAGGACGAGATCACCCACTTGGATGTTTCGTTCTCTGACCCTTTTGTTGAACGCTCTAGCCATTCTTTTCTGGTAACCCTGGATGTGATATAATGCCAGTAGGCGTTTTTCATCGAGAAGAGCTAGGCTGTCATAGCGTTGTTGTAACCAGTCACTTTCAGCAATTTTTAGTTCATTAGTGACCCGAAGAGTTGGAATTTCCAGCTCGATTGGCAAAACACACTCTGACCCATAGACCAAGGAATACGGGGTGGCTCCGGTTGCAGTTTTGACAGTAGTGCGGTAACCCCAGAGAGCATAGTGTAGCTTTTCCGGCCAATCTCTGTACGTTTCGACCATTTTTGACAGTGCGCTCTTTACGGCTTTGTTGGCAGCCTCAACTGCTCCGTTGGTCTGAGGCCTGTATGGGGATGATCTATGGTAACAGATGTTGTATTTCTCCATAACCCGGATAGTGTCCCCGTCGAACTGAGGGTCGTTGTCTGACACGAACTCTGAGGGAACCCCGTATCGGCATATGATATCTAGCTCGTTGAACTGGGCAACTTGCTTTGATCCGATGTTTGCGAACGATCGTGCCTCTACCCATTTGCTGAAATAGTCTATCGCCGCAAGGATGTAACGGTGTCCATTTGAAGCTTTAGGGTGAATTTCTCCGATGATGTCGATTCCCCATATAGAGAACGGCCAAGGGGCCGCCGTGGCTGTTAGGGGTAGGGGAGGCAGGTGTTGCAAGTTAGCATGTGCCTGACATTTGGTGCACTTTTTCACAAATGTGTGACAGTCGGCTTCCATTGTTGTCCAGTAGTACCTTAGTCTGAGGATTTTCTGGGATAGGGAATGTCCTCCAGCATGGGTCCCACATGCTCCCTCGTGGACATCCTCAATGATCTTATCTGCCTCTTTTCTGGTCACACATAAGTTTTGAATTCCATTCGGCATTCTCTTGTAGACCCTGATTCCGCAGATCACATATTGATTTGACATTCTTCTCAGAGCAATGCGGTCCTGCTTAGTGGCTTCTGACGGGTACTCTCCTTTTCTGAGGAAATTCTCAATGTCCACGAACCACTCATCTTCGGTTTCTTCTGCTTTGATGGCTCCAATTTCAAATGAGGGTACATTGGTCATTGTTATCCATAAGGGAAAGTATAATGAGCCGCTTGGTACTTGAACTACTAAAGCTAAGGAGGCTAAAGAGTCTGCAAAGATGTTCTGGCTCCGGTTCACATGCTTGAAAGTTACGTTTCGAAAGCATGTGATCAGGTGTGAAAAGTAGTCATGGTAGGGGATTAATCTTTCTTCTCTGATCTCCCAAGTCTGGTTGACTTGCGAAATAACGAGATTAGAGTCGCCAAAGACCTCTAACTCTTCCACTTGCAATTATAACGCCATTTCAAGTCCCAGGGTGCAGGCTTCGTATTCCGCCATGTTATTAGTGACCGGGTAATTGATTTTTATCACAACTGGGAGCAGATCTCCCTCAGAATGGATCAATAAAATCCCGGCCCCTTTACCCTTATGGTTGACGGCACCATCAAAGTACAACCTCCAACAGGTTTTCCGTAACATCATGATTTGCTCGTCTGGGAAGTCATCATTTCCGAAGAACTCGGATGCTACAGGGCATTTTGCTAGATGCTCGGCTATGGCACTCCCTTTGAATGATTTCTGAATTTTGAAAGTGATATCGAATTTAGACAACAATAGGGACCATCTGGATAAGCGACCGTCTAGAATTGGCTTTTCCAGAAGGTACTTTATAGGGTTCATGCGTGCAATCAGATGAACCTCTTGCCCTAACAAGTAGTGTCTTAGCTTCTTCGTGGCCCAGACCAAAGCAGCGCAAAATTTGTGGATGTCGGAGTATCGCGTTTCCGCATCAACCCATTTTTTACTGATATGGTAGATCGACTTTTCACGCTGTGGGGATCCTTGTTCCAGGGCCAGCATGGCGCCCATTGACGTTTCTTGGGCAGTGAGGTAAAGGATCATCGACTTACCCTTCTGGGGCGGTACCAAGACTGGCGGGTTCTGTAAATAGGTTTTTATCTTCTCAAATGCTTCTTGGCACTGTTCATTCCAGACTTTAGACGCATCTTTCTTCAATAGAAGGAAGATAGGCTCACAGGTCTCGGTTAGCTGCATGATGAATCTTCTGAGGTACTGAACTCTGCCTAAGATACCCCTGATTTCTTTTTCGGTCTTTGGAGGAGACATTTCTTGAATGGCTTTTATCTTATCTGGGTCTACCTCAATCCCTCGGGTCGTAATCATGAATCCTAGAAGTTTTCCCCCCGGTTACACCGAATGTGCATTTTTCCGGGTTGAGCTTCATCTGATATTTTCGCATCCTATCAAAGAACTTTCTCAGGTTTGTCAAGTGGTCCTCCCGTTGGGCAGCTTTGACAATCATGTCGTCTACGTGTACCTCCACTTCCTTGTGAATCATATCATGCAATAAGGTAGTGGCAGCCCTTTGATACGTGGCTCCGGCATTTTTCAAGCCAAAGGGCATGTTCATGTAACAAAAGGTTTCCCACTGCGTAATAAAGGACGTTTTTTCCTGATTGTAACCTGAAAACCCATCCATGAATGACAGTAGTGCATGTTGGGCAGTATTGTCAACAAGGATATCAATGTGGGGTAAGGGAAAGTTGTCTTTGGGGCTAGCCTCATTTAAGTCCCGAAAGTCAATACACACTCGCACCTTTCCATTTTTCTTTGGGACGGCTACGATATTGGCTAGCCAATCGGGGTAATTGACGACCCGAATAAGACCAACACGTAACAACTTAACAACTTCCTCTTTCACTTTCAATTGGTGCTCAGGTTTCATTCTTCTCAAACGTTGTTTCTTAGGTTTGGCATTTGGGTACAACGGTATTCGGTGTTGGACAATGTCAGGGTCAATCCCCGGCATGTCTGCGTAGCTCCAAGCAAAAACATCGACATATTCAATTAGCAGAGAAGTCAAGTCACGCTTTTCTGTTTCACTCAGGCCCAAACCAACTTGCAAAGTTTTGGGATTATCAGGTGTTCCGACATTTATTGTTACAGTGTCGTCTACAATCTGGGTGTGGGTGGAATACTGTTCTATGGGAGGCATATTCTCCTCACCATATTCTTCTTCTTCAGCCTCATAGTTTTGCATTGAATCAGGTGACAAAAGAGATGAATTTTCTGAACAAACTGAACTTTCATTAATATTCGAAGAGCTGGGTAACTCAGTGATTGTTAGAAAATTGCCACCATTTTTACAACTGAAAATAAATGGTGGCTCCCCCTCTCTTTCTTCTTCATTGAAATTGAGACAGACATCATTCTCATCATCACTACCGCTAGAACTACTGCTGTCACTACGATTACTGCTATCACTATCGACTAGACTGACTGAATATGGCTCCTCCTTCCTGTAGCAAATGGCAAGGCATGCTCCATGGCTATCTACCGAGAGTGCGGGGGCCTTGATGACTGATTTAATCGTGACACTGTTCTCCGCTACCTCCTCGGGTATTCCTTGGTCACATTCGTTGCCGTCCTGGTCTTTAGGGCATGAGTTGAGGGAGAATAAAGTGGTCCGACAGCTCCTCCACTCCATTGTCTCCTGATTCTCTTGAGCCCGAGCTACTCTCTGCTTATCACAACTCACAGATACATATGGTTCAAGGTTAACTGATAAGAAAGAATCTGTGGGTACATGTGAATCTGTCAACATCATACCTGGCATTTCCGTAAATCCAAACCCGACTCCTCGACCTCCAATATATGCTGTTAGTGGCTCCGCCATGCCCTGCAGCTCCTTGCCTAGTCCACTCCCTTGTTTGTAGCCCATCCAAGACATCATGTGCTGCGATGCGAGGCTATAGACACTAGGTCGAAGTAGAGAGGAGTGATGGAAGAAGCTTGACTTACCTGTGAATGTGGCCTCGCCACTGTGAAGCCCCCGAGTGTCAACTCTCGACCCCCTGGTGTCTTTATCTCAAACAGTTGGGACTCAGCTCTAGCCTCTCCCAAAACCTCCATGATTCGCCCCCCGTGTTTGAATTTTAGCTTCTGATGGACGACTGAGGGGACTCCTTTAATCTGATTGATGAACTCCCGCCCCAGCAGAAGGTTGAAGGTGGAGGATATGTCTATGACCATTGCTTCGATGGTCATGGATACATCCTCAATCAAGATCGGCAGTGAGATGGTTCCCAAAACCTTCCTATGGCTGTTGTCATAGGCACTCAACGTCATGTCTACCGGCTTGAAGTCGTTGAGTCCCATATGACGGGCTACGCGGAGCGGGCAGACATTCACTTCGGCCCCATCATCAATTAAAGTTTTTGGGACCTGGAATCCCCCGGCCTTCATAGTTATGTAGAGGGCCCTTCCTGATTGACGAGGAATCTCATCATCGGTGAATGTTATGGAGAGACCAGGAGTCCGGGATATGTGAGCTACGATGTTTTCAACTGATGCCGACCGCTTCTTGTCCATTCCTAAATGCCGAGCTACTGCATCTTTATGCTCTTCTGATATCGTCAGCAGGGACCAGATTGTGATGGGTATGCTGGTAGTCTTCAATTTTCTCAACAACTCTTCTTCTCCCACCAACTTGTTTTCCGGTTCATTCAAAGTAAGGTCATGAACCTTCTGTTGCAGTGTTTATGGCTCCTCTGTGAGCTCAGCAGGTTTGAAATGCTTTCCTGAGCGGGTTAAGTGATTGATTTTTTCCAAGTCATCATCGTGTTTTTCCTCATCTGCTATCCGAAATGGTACCTTAACATGGGTTATAGCCAGTGGATTTTCATCTTCGTCGGTGATCATGATGACATTGCACTCAGAGATTCTCCTTCCTCGCCTTTCGGCAATCTTCTGCCGGCACCATGCCTCTACCACCTCCAATGCTTTCATAGTGTTATAGAGTTCTCGTGCTTTAAAATTCAGTCCCACGAGTAACTCAAGGTTCTTTCCATATGTCGTCCTACTATCAGCAGAGTAATTATAGACACCCTTCCTTGTCCTACCAGACGCTCAACTGTGGTTCGAATTTCATGTGTCATGGCTAGATATTCATGCATCTGCGGTTGAATATCATGCTGAATTTTTGGACGGCGAACTCGGAAGGCGTCTAGCTCTGGGGATAGCACGATCGGAGGGGGTGTGCTCTGGTTGCCTGACTCAGAAGAGTTCTCGATGACATTGATACTTATGATTCTGCTAATGTTTGACTCTCCTTCTCATTCTTCCATCAGACTCAACATATTCACATGTCTGGGGATAGAGTTGTTCTGAGTGTTTGGATTAGTTTTTGGGAATTCCACCTCTCCAGCATCGATCAAGTCCTGGATGGCATGTCGTAGGGCCCGACAATTATCTGTACTATGTCCCTTGATCATGTGATATTCACATAGGCTGTTGAGGTCAAGTCCCATCTGAGTGACTCCAGGTTTCAAATTCGGGTGTCTCAGTAGGAATCCGCTCTTCTTCAACTTCTCATAGGCTTTGCCCATCGACATTCCTAGACTTGTTTAATTTCTCTTTGGTTGGGATTGGTAACTGCTCGGTGGTGGAGTTGTAGAATAATTTGAGGTTGACCCACTAACTTGGGCTTGAAATACTGGTGGTTGAGATTGATTGGTTGACGGGGTAGAGACAAACTTGCCGCCCGTGTCTGTCTTAGACTGCTTGTTTTGATAGTTTGACTGTTAGGGAAACGATCCCTGGAAACTGAGACCTTTCAACTTTCCAGCCAAAGCTAGCTCTTTTGCGGCCGTGGCAGCTGCTTTCAGATGCTTGAAATCACAAATCCCCAAGGATTTAAGGTGATCCTAGTAAGGATTTTCTAGGCAATCGATGATGATTCTTATTTGCTCATCTTCACTAGGCCGGTCTAACATCTGTCCCGCCTTTCTCTCCACCTGGTAATGAATTCCATTACTGTCTCATGATTCCTTGGTCTCATAGTTTCCAAGTCACTCCGGGTGACCCCCGGGTGAGTGTTATAGCTATACTGCTCCACAAAAGCTTGGTAGACTTCTTCCAACTTCTTTCCAGAGAAGTCCAATCTCGATACCCAAGTCTGGGCAGACCCATCGAGGTAGATGGGGAAGCATATTATTTTCATTTCATCATCTAGCCCACACATAGTCATGACCCGGTCAAATTGGGAAAGATGGTGCCTAGGGTCCCCTTTCCCAGAGTATTTAGAGATTTCTGGCAGTTTCAGGTTCTCAGGCAACTTGGAGTTTGGCTTCAATTGGAAATGACAGAAACCCAGCATCTTGGCTCGCTCTCCGAGCTGCATCTTTGCTAGTAATTCTTCCTTTAGAGATTTCTTCATTTGACCGAAGTCAATTGGAAGGTGCTCAGCAGGTGGGGCGTGATTGTATCCGTGAATCAGATGGTTAGACGGGTGGGGTAGCAGTTGGGTATGGGGAATTGCTTCCTCAAAACGGACAGCATGTCCGGGGGCGTTTACTTTGAATTAATTGGTGGAAAAATTGAGTTGGATAGGGTCAGGTGTGGTGAGTTTGGATGAATGGGCTCAGATGTTTGACTTGATATAGATTGGCCGTCGGGGCAGCGACTCCAGCAGGTGGGAGCGGTGGTAGTCTGGGAAAGTTGGTTGGTACTGCAGGAACTGTGGTCAGGATTGGAGGTGGCATCGGAGCTCCAGAGAGTAGGTCAGCTGTTTGGAACGTTGTGGTCACTGGGTGGATGATGGTACGTTCTCTCCCTGCGATCGGTTGTGGTATGGTGGTGTTGAACATAGGGTTTTGATTGCTCCAGCATCGGTTGTGGTGTGGAGTGTCCTCAATATAATCATCGTCAGGGTCAGTAAGGTATGGGTTCTTTCCTTTGGCTGCCCTCTCTTGGCGCAGTTGCTCTTCTAGCCTTTTGCAGGTAAGATTTTTGACCTGGTAAAATAATAAATAAAGCGTGAGTCAAAATATCTATCGGGCTGCAAACAATCCCGGTCGCAGTAGTATAGTAAAATTGAAGCAACCGGGTAATCGAACCGTGGGACTTAAGCGAAAATGTCTAATTCCTAAGCATGTCACAAAAGGGGGGTTTTACTGAATTGTAAATGAAATTGATAAAATGCAGATAAATTAAAATGATGGATGATATGATTGAGCGGGACTCCGCGTTCCGGTTATTGCAGTTTGGTTAATTATGTTAATTCTTCTGGTTTATAGATTGGCAAAAATAGTAACTCTAACGAATTTGTTTACCAGAACATGCTATGACTTGATTTAGACCAGCAAAACACATGTAAACAAATAAGTCTGAGAATAATATTTATGCAGATGAAGTTATAACTTGTCGATAAACTAGTTTTCCACAAATTTACGAAGTAATCGAACCTATCTATTTTTCACTTGATCGGGTCAAATAGATTTAGAAAGATAATGCAATTACAACGATCAGAATTATTGCGCATAAGCACATTAATGTAACAATCTATATTAACTAAACCAGTAAAAATATAAATTCAATAAAGGCACGCGTTAAAACCATATCAAATATTATGTAATAACCAAGACTGCAATAAAAAATAACATGTAACAGATATAATGAGTTTAAATAATAAACCCTTTATAAATTTCTGGTCCGGTTCTTCTTTGGTTCTGTCTTCTTTTATTTCTTCCGGTTCACGGTCTGTTATCTTCCCGGTTTAGTTCACGTCGGTTCGCCCCATCTTTCTTTACCGACGTACTACTCCCCTGCCCTGAATTTCTCGCGTAACTCACCCTGTTAAGCTTCACACCAGTCACTCCATTCCTCCTCGTCTGTTGAGATGTGGGCGTGGCTACGATGACGAAAAATGACGATCGCGAGGATGAAGGACGAGTGTGGCGAATGACGATGAATATCGTGAACTAGTGTGATACGGGTATGACTTCCTCTGTTCGGTGATGGTGATGGCGTGGTCGATGGCGTTGAAGAGAATGACGATGGTGAGGACGTTGCGATGATCTGTGGTCAGAGGCGAGGATGATTAACGGTCCTATCGACGGTGGCGGTGAAAGTGTGGCGACGTTGATGGCGGAGGTGAATGAAGCTGGTCTCCCCGGTGAAACGGTGGTGGCGATTGACAAGGGAGTGTGTGGATGATGAAGATCGGTGGTACGACGTGGTGAAAGTGAGTGTTGGTATATCGGTGAATGGTGTCGATAGGTGATGATGAGATGAAGATGTGCGGGATGGACGTGATCGATGAAGACGGTGGTGAGGGCGTGGTGAAGCGAGGATGATAGTGATGGCGAGCGTGTGGTGTTGTCGATGATGTAGCGATTGGATATGATGTGGATGAAGGCGATGGTGAAGGTGGTGATGGAATGAAGACGATGCGTGTCCAGATGAAGAAGAACAGTGGTGATAACAGTGATGTAAATGAAGGCGGTGGTGTGAGGTGTGGTCTGGTGTTGCGATGACGATGAATGGGGTGAGTGTGATCGATGGGTGAATGTTGATGGAGATGAATGGAGATGGCCGGTGAAGGTGGTGAAGATGGTGGCGATGGGTCGATGGTGATGAAGGTGGGTGAGGCGAGGGTGTGTGGACGAGGCGATGGTGTGTGTACGAGGCGATGGTGTGTGTACTCCCGACGAAGAAGAAGATCCATATATGAAGATGTATATCAGTGAATGAATAGTGTGATCCGTCTATTCCAGTCTGTCTCACCCGTTATTTCTGCATGGGTTTTATGATATATTAATCTCCTCTGTTTGGTAACATGCTTTTTATCTCTGTCCATGTCGGCCGTGTTAAACGAGCAACAGCGCTCGAATTGTTAGCCCAATTCGTTTCTAATGTCTGCACCTCGGACCAGCCCAAAATTTCAGCCTGTTAAAATATTCACGTGCATGTATATATGTATGTATACATATGTCATCATTTGTTATGTTGTAATCTTTAATGTAAATCCAATAATTTTCCTGCATTTTACATATAAAATATATCAGTTCTCATCAAAATATAAATAGTAGAAAAACTATAAGATAAGTGTGAAATATAAGCCAATTCATTATGAATATTAGATCAAATATACTGTTAAAAGTATATGTATTTTACACTTATCAAACTTCCTCACACTTAGCTTTTGCTTGTCCTCAAGCAAATACAGAATATGACTACTCTTAAGGGCCGAAGTATTGAAACTCAGGATCAAACAACTGCCGATGGAAAACAAGCAAAATGACAATCAAAAGAAAAGTTCTGCTACTAGCTGTAGGTTTTCGCAAACAGTGAAAAAGAATGAAGTTAAAAAGCATGAAGAAGTTAAACTATAGAAACTGAAACTGAATAGCTTGGGATCCTCCACCATTTCTTTCCTCTAACCTTTGGATGACAAGGGGTGTGAAGTAACACCTTATTCTGTGATACCTTTCAACACCACATACTCATGATCAGAATAAGCAAAGATGAATTACACATTTAACTTTCCAAAGTTAATTTTCCTTAACATCCTGCCATTCACATATTTCATTCATCCCCTCAGACTTTTCTCTTCACCCTTGTAGCGGCTTTGGGACTTCTATCCCAGATCACAAGACCTTAAGTAGATGGGTGATAAGGCACCTCAAGGACTTAATAACCGAATGAAGAGGCCTGTTTTGGTTAAGAAATTTTAATTCAGATCAGCGGAGTACCTTGCCTTATCCTTTCATTCCAAACTTTCACATTATTCTCAAGACCCCAAATTAGACCAATTCAATTTTCATAATCAGCTAATCCACCAAATTTCAATGAAAACAGATATAATTTGAATAAAACTAAACAAGCAAACAGCCTAGAGCAGAAAGATTCTTGAGGTGGTCATCAGGCTTTTTTTCAAAACTTCCAAATTATTATTATTTTTTATTTTTGGCCACTTACAAGAGATAATTCTTTCAAAATTAGAGGACAAACAAAAACAAATGTGGCATTAAATGCAACTGGCATATTTTCAGGGAAAGGTCCTACTTCCTCACACTTAAGAGGAGCAATGTCCTCATTGTTCAAAAATAAAATCAAGAGAAGACCTTTCAAAATATGCCAGACTCATGAAGAATTTCATTCAGGATAATCATGGACTGATATAGAATAAGCATTAAGCATGATAGGCTGAACACAAACATTTAAATAAAGAAAAACTGAAACTCCCCTGATATCATAGATTGAGGAAGATTTCCTTCGTCACACTTAAGCTCGTGCATGGGGTAGTAGCTTTCTTCACACGTGTGTTCATGCAAGTGTCCAGCCGTGGAGAGCATCAAACAACACAACAAGGTTCACCTGCACGCACTCACAACTCCCACAAAAACGCTGAAAGCGTTGCATTAAAGCACGGGCACCATTTTTCACTTCTAAATAAATGAAAAACAAAAATAAACCAGAAAACAAAAACAAAACCAAAACTAAACATAAATTTAACCACTGGGTTGCCTCCCAGTAAGCTGCTCTTCTTTATAGTCTTTGGCTAGACTTCTGCTTCGTTATCCCGGATCAAAAATGAAAGTTGACAATGGTGCCAACGGAGATACGAAGTGGTAAGTAATTAGGGTTAAACCACCTGGATCAAAACATAACGTTACCTCAACAAATAAAATAGGAAAATGAATGCTCCACAAAACCTGGTTCTTGAGGAGGTATTGATGGTAACGGGTCTCAAGTAGAAGACCAGGTGCTGATTGTTGTTCTTCCTCGAACTGGGGATGTAAACATCTTCCTCTTTTAGGTGAGGCTCGAAAAGGTTGTGATACTGGCAAGGTGGTGGTTGTCCATTCTTCTTAAATTCGAGGATGTAAGCATCCTCCCCTGGGTCAAAAATGAATGTTGAAGTGGGCTTCAATGGGTGGGTTGAGCGGTCATCATTTTTCGTTGTAGAACGGCCCAGATTGTTCGGTTGATGACCCTGGGTGCAAGGATCATCTAGTGGTGGAGACCTCTCTTCAAATTCAAGGATGAAGATATCCTTATCTTTGTTGAGCGGTGCAGGGAGAACTCCGAGGCGGGTTTTATCTTCCAACTCTGGTCCCGGATCAAAAGGGAAGGTGGCTTCCACACTTAGTGAATGGACTTCGAGTTTCCACCCTACTGCTTTGGTGCACGGGTGGGGAAAGCCTTGATCCTCCAGATGAAGATCAAAGTTGGATGGCTCCTCCTCCTCGAATTTGAGGATGTAGATATCCTCATTTTCTTGGAGAGGCTCATAGGAAGAGCCTTGATGGAAATCAACTTCAGACGAAATTGGTTCCTCGAAGGTGATAGTGGCATTTTGTTTGGATGACTTGGCAGGAGGTGATGGCGGTTCCTTCTTCTCTAGTTTGAGGTGATAAGTATCCTTATCTTCTAGATAGAGCACGAAGAAGGAGGGGAAATAACAGTAGTTGACTTCAGAGGGAGGAGGCTCCATGAAGTCAAGGTGGGAGTTCTCTGATGGCTTGTCTTCAAGCTCAGGCAGATGGTTCGATGTTGTTTGCTCAGGTTCGAACGGGGGAGGTGATAGCAAGCAACTCAAGTTCTTAGTAAGGTGATCCACTATATGAACCATTTCGCTCTCCAGTTGTTGCGATGCAAGTGGATCTTCCATCATTGCATTTATCTTTACTAATATAGTGTAGAGCTGTAGTTGGTTTATGTCGAGGTCTTTTTCCTCCACTTCATGGATCATTTCATTCTCCAGTTGTTGCTCCTGTTGAGCTAATGTATGGAGCATGATTGTAGAACCATGAGCACTCTCATGGTCGCCTCCAACAGCCTGTTCGAAAACATTGCTCATGATCGTATTGTGTTGTGCAACACCGATTAGCTCCAGGTAGTCTGGTTGATCCTCTAACCATAGTTGCTCTTGTACTACGAGACAATCCTCAAACTCATGATCTCCCCCACATACCGAGCAATATATGTCTTGTGAGTGGAATGGTTCTCGATCGAACTCCTCTTCAATTTGCTGTTGGATTCGATTCCGCCACATTTCTTCAACTTTGGGACAAAAATTGAACTCGTGAGGTCCCCTACAATACGAGCAATATATATCTTGGGAATAAAAGGACTCCCATATGAATTGCTCCTCACTTGCCATTATTAGTTAGAAATAATAAAAATTAAGAACACAGTGAACTAATAAAAACAAAATAATAATAATTGACAACCAAATCCATTGCCATTTTTTTAAAACAAAATAACTAAAACAAATAATAAATTAAGAATAAAAAGGAAAAGCAAATAAGTAATGAAATAAATTAAATAATAGATGAACTAAAAAATAACTATAAGAAAATAATTAAGTAGTAAATAGAAAATGGAAACTATAAAATAAAATAAAAAATAAGGGGCAAAATAAATAACAGGAATTTAAATGACAGAATTTAAATGACGGAATTTAAATGACAGAATTTAACTAACTGGAAATTAAATAACTGGAATTTAAATGACAGGAATTTAAATAACTGGAATTTAAATGGCAGAATTTAAATAGCGGAATTTAAATGACTGAAATTTAAATGACTGGAAAGGACCAGATTACTGGAATTTAAAAATGACTGAAAAGGACCAGATTACTGGAATTTAAAAATGACTGAAAAGGACCAGATTACTGGAATTTTAAAAATGACTGAAAAGGACCTGATTACTGGAATTTAAATGACAGGAATTTAAATGACTGAAATTTAAATGACACGAATTTAAATGGCTGGAATTTAAATGACAATAATTTAAATAACTGGAAAATAAATGACAAAAAAATAAATGACAGGAATTTAAATGACTGAAATTTAAATAGCAGAATTTAAATGACAGAAAATCAAATAACAGTAAAATAAATAGCTGGAAATTAAAAATAACAATAAAATAACTGGAATATCAATTACTGAAAATAATACTATAAGTAAATTGCTGGAATAATTAAATGACAGAACAATAGTAATAATATAAACAACAAAAGAAAATGAAAGATAATAAAAAGATTGATTAATGAAACAAAAATCAAAACAACAAACAGAATATTAGAAACAAAATAAAGACAGAAAAATAAAAATAAAACAAAATGTCAAGGAAACAAAATATTAAAATAACAAACGAATTATTCGGGGCTTAGGGACTAGACAAAGTCAAGTCCCCGGCAACGGCGCCATTTTGCAGGTAAGATTTTTGACTTTGTAAAATATTAAATAAAGCGTGAGTCAAAATTTCTATCGGGATGCAAACAATCCCGGTCGCAGTAGTATAGTAAAATTGAAGCAACCGGGTAATCGAACCATGGGACTTAAGCGAAAATTTCTAATTCCTAAGCATGTCACAAAAGGGGGGTTTTACTGAATTGTAAATGAAACTGATAAAATGTAGATAAATAAAATAACAGATAAATTAAAACGATGGATGATATGATTGAGCGGGACTCCGGGTTCCGGTTATTGCAGTTTGGTTAATTATGTTATTTCTTCTGGTTTATAGATTGACAAAAATAGTAACTCTGACGAATTTGTTTACCAGAACATGCTATGACTTGATTTAGACCAGCAAAACACATGTAAACAAAATAAGTTTGAGAGACAATATTTATGCAGATGAAGTATTAACTTGTCCGATGAAAACAAGTTTTCCACAAATTTACGAATTAATCGAACCTTTCTATTTTTCACTTGATCGGGTCAAAATAGATTTAGAAAGATAATGCAATTAAACGATCAGAATTATTGCAGCATAAGCACATTAATTGTAACAATCTATATATTAAACCAGTAAAAATATAAATTCAATAAAGGCATGCATTAAAACCAATATCAAATATTATGTAATAACCAAGACTGCAATAAGAAACAAATAACATGTAACAGATATAATGAATTTAGTTAAATAAACCCTTTATAAATGTCCGGTCCGGTTCTGCTTTGGTTCTGTCTTCTTTAATTTCTTCCGGTTCACGGTCTGTTATCTTCCCGGTTTAGTTCACGTCGGTTCGCCCCATCTTTCTTTACCGGTGTACTGCTCCCCTGCCCTGAATTTCTCGTGTAACTCACCCTGTTAAGCTTCGCACCAGTCACTCCGTTCCTCCTCATCTGGTGAGATGTGGGCGTGGCTACGACGACAAAAAACGACGATCGAGAGGATGAAGGACGAGTGTGGCGAATGACGATGAATATCGTGAACTGGTGTGATACGGGTATGACTTCCTCTGTTCGGTGATGGCGATGGCGTTGAAGAGAATGACGATGGTGAGGACGTTGCGATGATCGGTGGTCAGAGGCGAGGATGATTAACGGTCCTGTCGACGGTGGCGGTGAAAGTGTGGCGACGTTGATGGCGGAGGTGAATGAAGATGGTCTCCCCGGTGAAACGGTGGTGGCGATTGACGAGGGAGTGTGTGGATGATGAAGATCGGTGGTACGACGTGGTGAAAGTGAGTGTTGGTATATCGGTGAATGGTGTCGATAGGTGATGATGAGATGAAGATGTGCGGGATGGACGTGATCGATGAAGACGGTGGTGAGGGCGTGGTGAAGCGAGGACGATAGTGATGGCGGGCGTGTGGTGTTGTCGATGATGTAGCGATTGGATATGATGTGGATGAAGGCGATGGTGAAGGTGGTGATGGAATGAAGACGATGCGTGTCCAGATGAAGAAGAACGGTGGTGATAACGATGATGTAAATGAAGGCGGTGGTGTGAGGTGTGGTCTGGTGTTGCGATGACGATGAATGGGGTGAGTGTGATCGATGGGTGAATGTCGACGGAGATGAATGGAGATGGCCGGTGAAGATGGTGAAGATGGGGGCGATGGGTCGATGGTGATGAAGGTGGGTGAGGCGAGGGTGTGTGGACGAGGCGATGGTGTGTGTACGAGGCGATGGTGCGTGTACGAGGCGATGGTGTGTGTACTCCCGACGAAGAAGAAGATCCGTAATATGAAGATGTATATCAGTGAATGAATAGTGCGATCCGTCTATTCCAGTCTGTCTCACCCGTTATTTCTGCATGGGTTTTATGATATATTAATCTCCTCTGTTTGGTAACATGCTTTTTATCTCTGTCCATGTCGGTCCGGGTTAAACGAGCAACAGGGCTCGAATTGTTAGCCCAATTCGTTTCCAATGTCCGCGCCTCGGACCAGCCCAACATTCAACCTGTTAAAATATTCACGTGCATGTATATATGTATGTATACATATGTCATCATTTGTTATGTTGTAATCTTTAATGTAAATCCAATAATTTTTCTGCATTTTACATATAAAATATATCAGTTCTCATCAAAATATAAATAGTAGAAAAACTATAAGATAAGTGTGAAATATAAGCCAATTCATTATGAATATTAGATCAAATATACTGTTAAAAGTATATGTATTTTACACTTATCACCTTTGAATAGTCTGTTTCAGCATATTCTCATTCCTCGTTGACTGTTCTAGCATCCGATAGAGAACACTTGGATCGGGAAGGCGTAAGCCACTGCCACTAGTCCCTACGGCTGCACTCGCGCTTGCCTCGATAGCCGAGGTGGCTGGGGCATTTTCCGGGGAGGTTGGATTGATCAAGCTTGGATCCATGGTCTCTGACGAAGTCTCGGTCGCGGTATCGCTGGCCAGCCTCCCTCTAGAATCTCTCTTCCAAAGTCGAGTAATGTTGGAAGACTGGTTTGGAATCAGACTCAAAAATCTTCACACTCTGCTGTCGACGGGTGGAATAGCACGAGGATTATTAGTGTGAATGCACATTTTGAAAAGAGGTACAAAGGGAGAAGATCGTCCCCATGGTTTGTCTAAAACGTTTTGCAAGAGTAGGTTTCCTATATCATTCGATCGTGAGGAAAAGGCGCACGAGCCTAGTTTTCATTTCCAAAACGTTTGTCATACCGATATTACATAACCGCAGTTGCATATATGCAGAGGGAAAAGAGGGTTACAATCCGGTTCAAAAGGGGGAAATATAACCGTCAGTCATAAAAAGGAAATACATCCACTAATTAGCTAATCATTACAAAAAGGGGATGTTTCCACTAACTAGCTAATCATTACAAAAGGGGGATTATCCATTAACTAGCTAATCATTACAAACAGGGGATATTTCCACTAACTAGCTAATCATTACAAAAGGGGGATGTTTCCACTAACTACCTAATCATTACAAAAGGGGGATGTTTCCACTAACTAGCTAATCATTACAATAGGGGGATTATCCATTAACTAGCTAATCATTACAAAAGGGGGATGTTTCCACTGACTAGCTAATTCATTACAAAAGGGGGATGTTTCCACTGACTAGCTAATTCATTAAAAGGGGAATATCTCCACTAGTTAGCTAATCATTACCAAAGGGGATACATCCACTAGTCATAATAAACTACTGCCGCTAGAGAGAATTAGCTGATGATCTTCTTCCGTTTTGACTCCTCACGGTCTTTCTTCCTCCGCTGGTTCTTCGTGAGCGGGGGCTGTAGATTCACGGTAATCGAACAAGTGAGGTCCTGGTTGATCACTGGACGGTGAAGTGAGTATGGGATTTTCCACGTGATCACTCGCTTCTCAAGCCAATTCTTGTAGGAGTCACTTAAGATAAGGTCTGTTTCTCGTTCGTCGAAGATAGCCACTTGACTCCGGTGTCATAGGCTTGGGCTACATAGTTTATCGACGCATCAGTGAATCGGTGACTCTTGAACTTTGATACCTCGGCCCCTGGGATGGTCTGTTCGCATCCGAACTGTCGCATTGCCCTTAATGGGAAGATAGTGATAAAACGGTCCAAACCGATCAGAACCAAGCCATTGTGTTCGGCCGACCTAACAGTTCCTCCTTGGACATCCAAGTCCTTCAGTACCCACCAGAAATGTGAGGGGAGGTGAACATCTCAAAAGTAAGCTTTCCAACCCCCTTCCGGTTTCTCTACCACTCTTCTTGCAGCCTGGAATGTGCACATGGTAACTGTTTGGTACCGCGACAAGCGGGGTAGTTGCAGGTGATAAAAAATCCATATCTGCAGGAGCAAAGGACTCCCTATGAAGAATGTCTCTCGAGCTCCTACTTCCTTCCAACGATCTAGCGCTCTGACAACTTCGGCCACTACGAATGTTCCAACACTAAGCCCATCTTCATAAGCCTTCAAAAGATAGATGACCTGTGGATTCATTCTCAGGCCCCCCTGCCGGAAGAGGTGTAAACCCATGAGGCAGAGATCTAACACCCGCCTCTGAAGTCTCTGTGACCGATACGGCTTGCAGAAATGATCAAGGAGATCCCTCAAGCTCAAACTCATTCCCCCAAAATCTTCTACCTCAGAGACATCCACCCCTAAGAATTTGGCTGCGAATGCTGGCGTCTTCGATCGATCTATCGGGATCCGAGTTATCTTCTGGTGAGGTCTGATCTTCAGGAAGGCATCCATCTCTGCTAGCAACATGACCAACTCCTCCATAGCAAACCGGTATAGATGATCTTCTGGGTCCCAATATGCAATTGACTCATATAATGCCTCGTAGTCAATGACATGTTGGCCCAAATAGGCCAAGCCCAAGAGGAGAGGTTCACCGATGTCTTTCATTGCTACACATCGCTCTTTCAGGTTGGAGGCGAATTCCACTTCTTGAGCTCGCTCTTGATAAAATAGGGTGATGTGGGCCTGCTCTTTTGCTGCTACCTCCCTCTCTTGTTGTTTGGCAACTTCCCTCTGTCTCTTCCTTTCCCCGAGGACAGGTACCAATCTGTTGAACATGGATAATCCTGCAAAAGATAGGTAAAGAAAGAGAAAAAGATGGGAAAGAAAGCGATACATGAGATACGGGATGTGCAGCCTTGTAATACCAGTATGACATGTTTTTTGGAAATGAAAACAAAAGGAGAAAGTTCTGTGAATAGAGGAGTTTAAAAAAGGTTTTGATAAAAAAAGGTTTTTATTTTTTGAAGTCCGGTTTTTAAAGAATGTTCATAAACAGTTGTGCAAGCAGGTTTGAAAGCAACTTTTCAAGCGGTTTTGAAGAATTTTCACAAGTGGCTTTTCAGGAAAGATTCCGAACGAGATTTGAAAACACAGGTTTGGTCAAAATGGTTTGCACACAAGTATAGCGTAAAGTAAATCGTGGCTGTGTTTGATGTGGAGCTGTAAGTGTTAGTGTTGGGATAACCACTTTCCAGGTCAATTATGATTCTGTCTCACCGGGGGAACCATCGTCCCTTCACTATCATCTCTCAGGGTTTTTCTCTGCTATGCCTTTATGGGGCAGGTTATCAAGAAAGTCCGGAGTGCTTAAGTTTGAAAGGTCAGGATACCCGAGATGATTAGGAAACATACACCACGACCAGTGATGATCCGACAACATGCTCACTTTTCGGGAAACTCGGGGAACGGGTCTCTCAACATTTGCACGGTCAGGTGTGTCTAAAGTTTAAATTATTCACTGACTACGTTGTGCCATGTATGGGTATCCGGTAAATACGGGATCCTCTATGGACGTGTAGCGTGACATCGGACTTTAGAGACACTCGTGGTGCAGAGGACACTTGGAGAACTGAGCCCATGCAATCTTTAGGGTAAGGCAGAGGGTGGTCAGACAGTCGTCATACAAGGGGGTGACTTCTCATAAACCCGTCTTAGACACCGGACCAGGTAGCTGGACACTGAAGGCTCAGAGTTCACTATATGCTGGCTTTGACTCGGATAATGGAGGATATTTTGGGATCATGAGCTCAAGGTGTCAGTCAGAAACCATACCGCCTCGTGGGTTTGTTCACTCAGAAAGTGACCCTAGCTCATGGGGAATCAACCGTGGACCAGTTGGGATCCCATGACATCGTGGGTAAATCGGGTGACACAGAGGAATGCATGTCCTAGGCTACCCGCACCATGCACCCCACAATTGTAACATAAATATCAAAGTAATGAAGTCAGTAACACCCTATTTGCTAAGAGTTTTATCTTGAAAGTGATTCCAAATTGGTTGTTTATTAACCTAAAGGGAAGTTAGCTTCATTTAATCCTACATCTCTCTTTCTAACTGTGAGCTAATCATTAACCCAATTGTTGCAATGTTTGTTGAGGATCTATCAAGTCCTAGCTGTCCTCATCAGACACACACTCTAAGTGTGGAGTAGAATAATCCTAAAGGCTTTGAAAATAATCTCTTGAAGGTTTTGAAAGAAGAGGGGAAGTCCCGACAATTTTGAATGGAGTTCAGTCTTCCTTGAGTTTGAGAAAAACTTACTCAAGTTTTCCCCAGCAGAGTCGCCATTCTGTGGAGGGTGATTTTTCAGTATGGGGGGGGGGGGTCAATATAAATACGGTCTGACTAAGAAGCCTAGATCCTAGAAAATGCCATTCTGTGGAGGGCGAAAACCCGTTTATTCATGGCGGCCCTCAAATACCTACTTTATCGTCTGTCTTTCCCAGAAAGCATAAGGGAGAGTACAAGTGTGCACTACACCCGCTCTCAATGGGCTCCACGCAGACTTATGCCTCTATAAGGCGAAATTGACTAGAGTCGCCACCTAGTTTGACCTAAGGAACTAGGAAGGGAGGAGCAGGGTTCTAAGAACCGTTAATGGACTCTGATGATTTGTTGCCTAAGGATAGGACTTATCTGATCATACTAGAGATTCTGTGTGGGTTCGCACTGGGTTACACCCCTTAGAAGTGGCAACGACCACAACTTTGGATTGGTGCTCGAGGAAACCTCGGTCTCCAATTGTCGGGATGACCTTCTTTTAAAACCTTATTAGACAGATTCAATTAAAGCCAAAGGATAGGGTTGAGTATGGACTGAAAAATAGGCTGGTCTTGAAGAAGTTTGTCTGAGTGTTGAGAGGTGT
Source organism: Limonium bicolor (assembly GCA_023374045.1). Lineage (NCBI taxonomy): Eukaryota > Viridiplantae > Streptophyta > Magnoliopsida > Caryophyllales > Plumbaginaceae > Limonium > Limonium bicolor. The sequence continues at coordinate 100,319,116 of CM041779.1, forward strand.
TTTGGTCATTTCGTGAAGTTAAGGGGTACTTGGGTCATTTTGGTGGAATTGAGGAGTTTTTCCGGGACATTTTATGAAGTTGAAGTGTATCCGAGTCATTTTGATGAAGTCGAAGGGCGTTTGGGTTATTCTGAAGGGTTTTCCGGGTTTATGAAGTTAGAATCTTGGAGTGGTCAAACTTAAGATGTTTTGGGAAGTCTAGGGTATTGAAGAGGAATTCAGCTTTTCAGGCGATTAGAGTATGGGAGAGGATATTTGGTTTGCAGGTGTTCGGGTTTTGAAGATGTTTTGAGTTTAAGATGACTAAGGTTATTCGGGATTATACGAGAATTGAAGGTCCTATGTGACTTAGGGTTTGTTCAGAGAAGGAATAAGAAGTGTTTATGTGACTAGAAGCTCTAATGGGAGGGTTGGATTGGTTTATTCAGAATTGTCTCCCTTAAATTTTTTTTTAAAACCAAAAAATCATTTTGTTGTAAAAGGGCGGATAATCCCGAGGGATTATCCTATGTACCCCCTCGAACACGACACTTAATTAATGGTAAGTGCCGAGGCTCGAAAGATGGGGCAATGAATTTATGTCGAAAAATAGGATTTAGAGAGAAACACCATGAATGAGATGTTCTCGGTCAAACCCTAATAACGTCTCTAACTCCCAGGTTTTAAAACGTTAAAAATTGAAAACATTGAAATCGAGCGGAAGGGAGTTAGACGATTCTAAAATCCCGGCTGTAACTAGGAAGGCAGTTACATCCCTAGCACCCCGCCTTGTAAAAATCTAGGCTGCAATTAGGGGAGGTTTGTCACTTTAATGCCCTGCCTAAAGATATCCAGACTGCGACAAGGGAGGTTACGACCCCAGTGCCCTGCCTCGGATTTTTATTTGGAAAGGGAGGCAAGTGATGTCTAATTAGGAAGGAAATGTTTTGAAAGTGTTAGACATTTCTTGTTCCCTGAAAACAGTTCGTTTTTGAATTTCAAAGCTGAGTTTTGAAAAGAATATGAAGTTGCTCGGAATCTTGATAAAGAAACACTGATTTTGAGAAATGTTTTTAGGAGAAAACTTTCTGTATATGTGAGAAAAACTTTATACGTTTTGAGAAGAGTTTTCTGTGATGTGAGAAGAGTTTTCCTTTAAAATTCCATAAAATAGTTTCTTTTGAAAACTTGAAGAAATTTGGATGAAATGGTTGTTTGAAATCTAGGAAGATAGATTTTTGGTTTTTGGATTTTTAATGGAATTTACAAATTGAGTTTGAGTTGAAAGGGATCGGGTTTGAAAAACGAGTTGGGTTTGATTTGATTTTGGTTGGCTCATATTGGAAGATGAGCCGGTCAAAGTTCGGGTTGAAGTGGGGTTGGTCAATGCTTAGGTTAACGTTTTTGGTCAAGGTCAACATTTTTGGTCAAGGTCAACGTTTTTGGTCAAGGTCAACATTTTTTGGTCAAAGTCAACATTTTTGGTCAAGGTCAATGATTTCTGGTCAAAGTCAATGTTTTTGGTCAATGATTTCTGGTCAAAGTCAATGATTTCTGATCAAGGTTTGACTTTTGTGAACTTGATTTGACTTGTGTGGACTTGAACAGAATTTGGGCTTGGGTTTGGGCCGAATTTGGGCTTGGGTTTGGGCCGAATTTGGGCTTGGGTTTGGGCCGAATTTGTGCTTGGGTTTGGGCCGAATTTGGGCTTGGGTTTGGGCCGAATGTGGGTATTTAGGGCCGGATTGGGCTGGTGGGCCGAACATGGGCTAGTGGGCCGAGTGTGGGTATTTTGGGCCGGATTGAGCTGGTGGGCCGAGCATGGGCTGGTGGGCCAAGTTTAGAAGTGGGTCAATTTTGGGCTTTTATTTCCAAGTGAGAAAAACTTTGTGTTCAAAATGACTTGAGATTACTTTTTGAAATGAAACATCAATTAAAAGTGAGAGACAATTCAATTTGAAGGAGGAGTTGAAAAATTGGAGGGATTTGGAATGAGAAACCTTAAGCTATAAGCATTATTCTGAATTCTTTTCTTTTCTTTTCCATTTTTTTTTGGGGTAAAGTCTTTTAGTGAGATTAAGGATGGTTTGGGATAGGCTTTAAAAGTTTGGAAGGTATTATTTCCCACGAAGAAAATCAGAAATAAGCTAGCTGTGGGGTACCTTCAAAGGCTTAAAAGAATTTCAAAGTTTTGGAAAGTATTGTTCCTCACTAAGCAAATCAGAAATAAGCTAGCTGTGGGGTACCTTCCAAGACTTTGATCAAAAGAAAAAGGGGTGACCTAAGGGGCCATCTAGGGTTTAATAGTAGTAAAGAAATGTACAAGGGAATGAATTAAAAAAATGCTATGAAGCTGAATATACAACATATACACGTATGGTACAAAGATAGTCAGACCAAAAGGCATAGAAGAGACAGTGATTTCTCATATCAACATAATCAGACCAGCATGATAGGAACAAACAGCTAAGTAAATCAAATATTGTTCAAAAACATTGAGGGCATGTTGGGCATCTTGGTCAAACTTAGGAATTGCAACCCTAGGACTAAGTGGAACACTAATCAGATTTGATTTGGAGTACTTTGGCATTTTAAATTATCTCCCCCTGATGCTTAAAGAATAGTAAAGGTCCAAGCCGAAATGAACTAATGCCTACAATTATTAACTTAAATAAGGAAAATAGGTTTAAATTACTACCTCAGATTGCATTCATTTTTCTTTGACTTAACACAATGTATGAAGGAAATAAAATCAGAAAAGGGAGTGAGAAATTTGATTCCTGAACTGGTGTGACAACTTCATCTATTTTTCTTATCCCTCTGGCTGTTAATCTGAGCATGGAACTGAACCTAAATTACCTATACAACCAATTCACTCAACTAGTTTCCTCTTAGACAAAACCAAACAAAAGGATTAGCAGTTTTCAGACTTTTCTTCCCTTGTTTCACGGGTAATACAACAGGATATCATGTTCAAAACCAACAGAATGAATTCCACAAACAGACACGCATAGGTGAGGAATGTGCTTACAAGTTAAACAGACATTCGTGGATAAGCTACTCATGTGCAAGTGAACAATATAAAAATAGAGATACCAAGAAACATACACCATTAATTTTAACCAGGACATGACAGTCTACCAGACATTCCCTTCCATCTTATGCATATACATTTGAGCACCAGTAACTTATGAATTATTCGGTTCAGAAAGTAATACCAGAACAAGAAGCCGTTTCCTCCTGTAGAAGAAGGAAATAAAGAGAACCAAAACAGAAAGAGAATATATCCACAAGTTAAACATCCATGATAGCGAATAAACTGCAATCAAAGGTGTGTAGGAAAAGAAAGGAGAAGGATAGGATAGCTCAGCCTTAAGAAAAAAAAGTGTATCTGTATTTGAGTATACCCCATGGACTGATAATTTTTTTTACCGTAGACAGAGGTAGCCTTCATACAGAGGGAGTTTTCAATTGGACCGAGTGCAAACTAACATATAAACCCCCATATTTCACTATCTGAGATCATCAAACACACATCAGAAAGCCAAAATCTGGCTAAATTCAATAACAGATGACATTAATGCATACGAATCTCTCAGGGGTTGCAGGGAACTCAGGATGGAGCACTTTCTCAAATGAGTCACCAGTCACCAAGGCTTATTATGGATGTTTCTGAATTGTTTCGATCGCCCTTGTACGATTAGCAAGCTCATGCTGAATAACGAAAGATGAGACAAAATGGAAGAGTAAAGTGCAGCAGAATTTAATCGAAACCACACACAACTTCTTCCTACTTGGTAACTGATTTTCAGATGGTTCGGCGGTACATAAGAAAGAAAGGGGGCCTCAGTTCTCAACCCCTTTCCTTCTTCTCAACAAAATGGCAAGCTTATGAGTGTTAAGGCATATAAACGAAATGAACGAGATAAAATAACATGATCGTCGAGAAAACAGAAGCCGAAATATCGGCTTGTACTACGCATTTGTTTCCTGTTCATGGACTGCTTGGTCCATACCAGTTTAGGAGCATTTAGAATATACAAAACCATCACAAGGGGTATAGAACTGCACCCCGTATTCCATACTTTCCAAAATATAAGCATAAGAAATCGAGATTCGGAGCTCCAGTTCTGGAATGCAGACAAAAAGAATACCAAAACGAAAAAAAAGAACGAAACAGAAGGAGGAATAGGGTAGAGAAGTTAACTCTTTCTTCGGAAACAAATTTCCGACCGAGTTCGGCTCGTCCAACGCCATCATTGATATATTTCTCCGGTGAGGACTTGTTTGCTCAACAAAATGGAGATTGATAAAAAACGAAGTTTAAAACACGATGGAGCGACCTTCAGTGAGAAAATGAGAAGCACCACTTACTCTGTCGATCTCTGGAGCAAAACGGAATCGAAGTAGTGAGAGTGGGCGAGCTCGGTGGATGAATGGAGATGAAGATTCAAGCTGAAGGTTGGGTTCTTTCAGGAAGAAATCTCGGCGTCTGGGTTTTTCTCTTCAGGTTCAAAACTGGAGAAGGGCGAAGAACACTGAGAATCAGACAATAGGAATTGAATGGGGATTAGTGTCGGCTTGTAAAACGTGGTTCTACTGTAGGGGTTTTTAGAATGTTTTATAATAAGAAAGTAGGGTTTTGAGGACAGATGTTGACATAGGGATGTAATTGGGGCCGGATTTGTCTTTGGGCTAAAGGTAGGGCCGCGTTTTTGGGTCTGGATCGAGGCAAGGCCTCGCCTGGGTGGTGTGTCCGAAAAAAGAAAACAAAAACCTCCTCTTGCTCTATCCTAGGTTCAAACCCCGGGCACTTGCGCGCCTTCAATATGTGCTCACCAACTGAACTAAGACAGAACTCGGTGTATTACAACAAAAAAACGAAACTAAAGGTCTATGGTGAGCGGAAGGGAAAAGAAAAGACACACCTCTCCGGTTATTTGTGAGTTTCGAACCCGAGACCAATGGATTACATGGAGAGCATGCTAACCGGCTATACTAAGTCGGAAATCAATATCTTTACAGAAAAAATAAAACTAGAGTTTTAGCCCAGACCGGGATAATCCTTTTAACAATGCTATCATTTCAAAATAAGAGTACAATAAAATGAGAACAATAATATAGCTACATGAAATTATGAAATACAAATAGGAAACGTAATGAGATATAAATAAAAGAATAGCACATGTGCATGAAATGATGAAAAATAATGCTCGTGAAAGGGAGACAAAACAAATAAAATAAATAGATAGAATAATAGTAGTAAAAGCTACATAAAATGATGGAAATGGCGATGATAAAACAACGAGAAAATCAAAAGGAAATAATAACTAATAATAAAAAGTATGAATCAATCGAGTACATAAAAAAATACAAGGCAATAACAAAACAGTGAAATATTTTAAAACAAAAGCAACAAAATAAGTACACCAAATGAAGTAGGTTAAAACGGATTACGATAAAAAGCTCGTGCTCCTTTTCCATAGGAATGTGAGGCTTAAATGTCAAGAAAGAGAAACTCCTTTGATCGAAAATGGGGACGACCATCTTATTTCTAAAAACAAGTTTATTTTTGTATTTTTGTTTCAATATAAAACGGGTGAGAATTTTTGGTGTCTACAGCAGGGTGTCTACATTTTTCCACAAATTCAGAATCCAATTACCTCTACAAAATCTGCACCTCAACTAAATTTGAGCATTAAAGCATCTCTGACAATCTGGCTCTGGAGATTACGACATGCTTCTATGTCTACCACAAAATGAACTATCAATCATTTTAGTCTTCTTGTTAATACTACAAAACCGACACATTTTTGTTCTACTTGTTGTGTTGGTAAAACACATACCTTATCCTCGCTCTCCTAGTAGATCTAAGCAAACTTTTGACTTACTATTTATGGATTTATGGGGTCTTACATACATTTACTTTTGTTGATGGCTACAAGTACTTTTGTTTAATTGTGGATGACTATTCTCGTTACCTCTGGTTGTTTCCTTTAAAGGCAAAATATGAGGTGCACCATACTTTCTTGTGTTTTCTAATCTAGTAAAGAGCTACTATAGTTCCTCTATAAAGGAATTTCAAATGGATGGTGGTTCTGAGTTTAAGCCTTTCACCATATTTTTTTAGGAACAAGGGATTAGACAAAGAATTACATGTCCATATGCTCATCATCAAAATGAGTTAGTTGAGAGTAAAATAGGATTATAGTTGACAAAGGTATATCCTTACTCGCTTAGGCCTCTATGCCCTTGCAGTATTGGTCTTATGCCTTTAGAACTGCAGCATATATGATGAATCAAACACCAACAGTAGTTCTCAATCAGAAAACTTCATATAAGGTTCTTTTCAAGTAGTCTCTTGATTATGCCTTCATGAGGGTTTACAGTTGTGCATGTTTTGCTAATTAAGGCCCTATAATCCACATAAACTGGCTCATAGATCTGTTCAATGTATGTTTTGGGTTACTCCTCACAATCTGTTGGCTATCTTTGTTACAACTTGTCAACTAAGAGGATGTATGTTTCAAGAGATGTTCATTTTCATGAACAACTCTTTCCTTTTGCTCATGTTCATCCTATCACTCCTATTGAGACTAGCCACTACACGTACTCTCTTCTTATTCCACATACTACACCCATAGACATTACACCCTCAACTTTTCAAGACCCTTCATCAGCTTCCCCTCATAGTCCAAACCCCTTAACACACTAAGACATATCCACCTCCTTGTCCCAGGATTTAGCCCATACTCTTGAATCCTTTGAAAATCCTTAATACTAAAAAAATGCTGATCTTAACTTATTAGAACCTTATGTCCATGAACCCTCACATACCCCTACATCTTCACAACACAGCCACTCTCTGGCCCTAGCTCCACAAAATTTGCCTACATCTCCAACTCCTCATATCATTCCTCCTACACACCACATGATAACCCACTTCAAACCCAATACCCTCACACCCAAAATCAGAACTGATGAAACTTTTAACTACACTACTCATCATACTACGCTTATACCTGTTAACCCTGTAGACACCAAAAATTCTCACCCGTTTATATTGAAACAAAAATACAAAGATAAACATGCTTCTAGAGACAAGGCGGTCGTCCCCGTTTTCGACCAAAGGAATTTCTTTTTACCGACATTTAAACCTCACATCCCTATGGAAAAGGGAGCACAAGCCTTTTATGGTAATCCGCTTTTAACCTACTTCATTTTGCATACTTATCTTGTCACTTTTGTTTTAAAATATTTCACGTTTTGATATTACCTTGTGTTATTTTCCCTTGTTTTGCCCTGGCTCGTAGCATAACACTTGCTTTATTTCCTCACATCTATATACCGAATGCAATCATAGCTCGGTTGGCCAGGGTATTCAGGGAGGAAGCTGATGGTCTCGAGTTCGAGTCTGGGTGGGAGCATGCTCCCCTTTTGATTTTTGTTTGCCACATGCATAGACCAGGCCCAGCCCCTTCTCAATTGGACCCGTTTTCCTTTCTACTCCAAGACCTTAGAAAAGCCCATGCTTACAAAAGAAGCCCTAGATTAACATCTGGTGGAATCTCTGAATTATAAAAACATCCTTAAAAACCCTACTGTGGAGACAATCAGAATCAGACACAGATCCCCAACATTCTCATTTTGAAGAATAGAAACGTCTTGCATTTTCTTCTGTCTCCTTCCTCCCGAACTCGACTGTCTCTTCATCGCCCTCTTTCGCCGGAAAGCTCACCTTCCCTCTTAAACCCTTCTTCAGACAATGCATTATCCCACCGGAACTCGGGTGTAGCCAGTCACTCCACCTTCGACAGCGTAAGTTGGTTTCATCACCTTTGCTCTCAAAATCTCTCTAATGTCAGCAATCTTCGCTTTGTTCTTCCCGTCTCGACATTTCAAATTCATTTTGCCCGAGGGCTCAGTTCCATGACGGCAAAGGGTTAGGGTTCTGTCGAGAAAATCTTTTTCCGACACGAAACCCGTCTCCATTTCTCACTACCCTCTTCTCCTTCTCCTTTCGGTAAACCCGGAAACAGGTCTCGAATCGTTTGTTTCGCAGGTCCTTGGCTTCAGAGGGTCAAACACTTAAGTTTTATCTCAATTTCATGCCTGTTTTTGTTGCTTTCCCTTTGTTTTTTGGATTTCTGCACATTTGATCGCCGTGGATGAATGTAGTTTCGGTAATCATCCCGACTATAACTTTCATCCACCCTCGGCTTGCGGTTATTCATTCCCGTGCGTCATTTGTAATCTGTTTCGGTAAACTTGGTTTTATTGTCGCATTAAGAGTGGTGTTATGACCTGGTATGGATATTGTGGTCCACGAATAGGTTGAAGATGCATCTTTAATGTTAAACTTTCATGCATCCGCGTTCGAATCGCCCAGGGAATACCACTTTTATGATACTATTAAACTGGTCCACATCCAGTCATAGCTCCATCTATTTCCTCTCGTTATTCTGGTTGGGTTCGTGAACTGGTCCATCTCCGGTTACGTTCTGGTCTGCTCTCATGATATTTTGGCTCGATCTAGAGCACGGCAAATGTGTTTGTAGTGGATTGACTGTTATCCCTTCCGATTTATCTGTTGGACTGATGTTTGGTTTAGTCTCTGGTTTGTCTCGGTACATTTGCAGGAAACCTTGCACACTCCTTTTCGGTATAAAGTTCTAACTCTCGCTATCTGTTGTCTATCTCCTGATGTTGGTGCCTGTAGATTGAATGTCTGTTTTGCTTCTGGAAATACTTAGTCTATAAGAACCAACTGCTCTCAGTATTTGGATATTTGCTTGACTGCATTCTTTGGTCCTGATTCATGACTCCTACTACTGCAACTTATCTGTTGTTTGAAATACTTGCCACCAAATTTGAGTCCCAAAATTTTGGGTTCACAGTTCTAAGAGAGTGGAAGAGAATTAATTGGAGATTTTAGGGCCGAAGCCTCCTGTTGTTTGCCTGATAATTGGTAGAATGAGTATCAATCTGTCGCACCTTTCAGTTCAAATAGTATTTCGATAGGGGTTTAGTTTATCTGCTCTTAATTTGATTACCTCTTCGGTATGCTTATCTAGACACAGTTTAAATCTGGTTTAGGAAGAGGGTTTTCTCTGATTCCACCAGCAAACCGTGCATATAATCTGTTGCCATGCTCATGATCCGATATCTTCTTGCTTTTTTCATTATTATTTCTCAATTATGATCCGTACTTCGTTCATGCCTTGGCCACTCTGTATATATCCATGCTTTATGTTCGATTTCCATCATCTGAAATTTCAATTCCCTGCCTGACTTTGCTTGCTCTATTTAAGCCTTAGTTATCACTCTTAGGACCTTTTAAGCTGACAGAAAAGTTTAGGATGCCTTATCGCCCCACACCTAACGGGTCTCTCATTCGTTTCGTGGGGCAATAATCTCCTATAACTTCAGAAAACACTCAAACCACCCTTATATGTATATAAGAACAAAAACTTAAAAAAAGCAAGCCCTTAAGGCTATTCTAGGAGGGTTTAAGATGTGAAACCACCCCATGCCTAACGGGTCTCTCATTCGTTTTATGTGGGTGGAATCCTCTTTTACCCTCAATACACCCATAATCAAGATTAATTGGTTAATAAACCTTATTATTCCATTCTGATCCAAAACCCTCTCCTTTGATCATCATTCCAATAAAAAAAAAGAATGTCAAAACCAGGATTGTCTCTCGGTTTCATTCATCACTTTTCAAAATTCAAACCCTCTCCCTGTTTTAACTAACTGTTGCTAGCCCACTTCCAAGAGCCAATCCGGCCCACAACTTCAAAAGTCCACTAACCTGGTCCAAACTCTTTAGTTCATAAATCAATCCCCCTACCTCACAAGTCTAGCCTGAAGTTCCACCATCGTAACCCAAAAACCAAAGCCCAAGGCCCAAACCCGAAGCCCGAAATCGAAACCCAAAGCCCAATACCTCATCATCAAACCCAAGGCCCAATATCTCATCACCCAAACCCGCGGCCCAGACCTATATCCAAACCTTCGGCCCAAGGCCCATGTCCCAAGCTCACGGCCCAAAAACAGAAACCCAAGGCCCAAAAACAGAAACCCAAGGCCCATCAGTCCAAATCGGCCCGACAGCCCCAATTGGCCCATTATCAAGTCCAAGCCCATTCGGCCCATTACCTAGCCCATTCGGCCCATTACCTAGCCCAATCTCATTTGGCCCATTACCAAGCCCAATCCGGCTCAACCCACCAAGTCCAAAGCCTAAAGACCCAAGTCCACGACCCCAAGTCCAGTCTCGGCCCAAGTCCAGTTTTGGCCCAAACCCAATCTGGGCCCAATTCCACCAAACCCAACCCATCTCAAACCCGGCCCAAGTTCATAAACTCGGCCCATTATCCAAACCCGGCCCAAGTTCATAAACCCAGCCCATTATCCAAACCCGGCCCAAGTTCATAAACTCGGCCCATTATCCAAACCCGGCCCATTATCCAAATCCGGCCCAAGTTCATAAACCCGGCCCAAGTTCATAAACCCGGCCTAAGTTCACAAGCCCGACCCAAGTTCACAAGTCCGACCCAAGTTCATAAACCCGGCCTAAGTTCATAAATCCAGCCCATTATCCAAGCCCAAAATCCAAATCCGGCCCAAGCCCAAGTCCACAAAATCAATCGAGTTAAGTCCACAAAAATCAAGTTAAGTCCACAAGAATCAAACCTTGACCAGAAAGCGTTGACCTTGACCAGAAAACGTTGACCTTGACCAGAAAACGTTGACCTTGACCAGAAAACGTTGACCTTGACCAAAAACGTTGACCTTGACCAAAAACGTTGACCTTGACCAGAAAGCATTGACCTTGACCAGAAAACATTGACCTTGACCAGAAAACGTTGACCTTGACCAAAAACGTTGACCTTGACCAAAAACGTTGACCTTGACCAAAAATGTTGACCTTGACCCAACTCAAAATTCAATCTAGTTCAAGCCTGAACCTCAACCCAAACCGAACCTATTTCATCAAGCTCAATTCAACTCAAACCCAAATACATTTCATCCAATCCACACCCACTTGTAAATCCCTTTCAAAATCTAAAAACCCAAAAAGAGTTTCAAAACAATCATTTTATTAAAGTCTTATCAAGTTTTCAAAGAAACCATTTTGTGGAATTTAAAAAGGAAAAACTCTTCTCACATCACAGAAAACTCTTCTCTATTGTATAAAGTTCTTCTCACATATACAGAAAGTTTTCTCCTAAAAACCTTTCTCAAAATTAGTGTTTCTTCGTCAAGATTCCGAACAACTTCAAACACTTTCCAACTCAGTTTTCAAACTAAAAATAAGCCGTTTTCGGGGAACATGTAATGTCTAACACTTTCAAAGAACGTTTTCTTCCTTGTTAGACATCACCTGTCTCTTTCCAAATAAAAATCCGAGGCGGGGCGCTGGGGTCATAACCTCCCTTGTCGCAGTCTGGATCTCTTTAGGCGGGGCATTAGGGTGACAAATCTCCCCTAATTGCAGCCTAGATTTTTTATAAGGCGGGGTGCTAGGGAAGTAACGACCTTCCTAGTTGCAGCCGGGATTTTAGAATCGTCTAACTCCCTTCCGCTCGATTTCATGTTTTCGGTTTTTAATGTTTTAAAACGGGAGTTAGAGACGTTATTAGGGTTCGCCGGGAACATCTCATTCATGGTGTTTTCTCTGAATCCTATTCTTCGACATAAATTCATTGCCCCATCTTTCGAGCCTCGGCACTTACCATTAATTAAGTGTCGTGTTCGAGGGGGTACATAGGGTAATCCCTCGGGATTATCCGCCCTTTTAAATAAAAAATGATTTTTGGTCTTAAAAACTTTAAGAGAGACAATTCTGAATAAACCAATCCAACATTTCCATTAGCTCTAGGACCCATAAACACTTCTCAACCCTCCTCTGAACCAACTCTAAGTCACATAGGACTTCCAATTCTTGAAAACTCCCAGAAACCGAAACATCTTCAAAACCCGAATACTTGCAAACCAAATATCCTCTTCCATACTCAATCATCCTTAAAACCCGAATTCCTCTTCAACCCATTCGATTTCCCGAAACACCTCAAAAATTCGACCTTTCTAAAAGATGAACCTAACAAACCCGGGAAACTCTTCAACTCTAACAAATGATCCAAACATCCCTTAACTCCACAAGAATGACCAAAATCCCCTTAGCCTCACAAAAGCCGAGACAATCCAATCCCCTCAAAAATAATCAAAACCTCTCAACCCTTTGACTATTCCCACGAGCCAATAGTTCGAGACCAGCCTATCTCCTCAAACTCTTCAAAATCACCTACTCCTCAATCCACACTCGTCCTATCCTTGGCTTTAATGAATCTCTCTAAAAAGGTTTTGAAAGAAGGATAATCCGACAATTGGAGACCGAGGTTTCCTCGGGCACCAATCCGAAGTCGTGGTCGTTGCCACTTCCAAGGGGTGTAACCCAGTGCGAACCCACATAGAATCTCTAGTATGACCAGATAAGTCCATCCATAGGCACAAATTCAGAGTCAATCAACGGTTCTTAGAACCCTTCTCCTCCCTTCCTAGTTCCTTAGGTCAAACTAGGTGGCGACTCTAGTCAATTCCGCCTTATAGGCATAAGTCCGCGTGGGCCCATTGAGAGCGGGTGTAGTGCACACTTGCATTCCCCTTTATGCTTTATGGGAAAGACGGACGATTTAGTAGGTATTTGAGGGCTGCCATGTATAACGGGTTTTCACCCTCCACAGAATGGCATTCTAGGGATTAGGCTTCTTAGTCAGATCATATTTAGATAGACCCCCCTCATACCGAAAAATCACCCTCCACAGAATGGCGACTCTGGGGAAAACTTGAGTAAGTTTTTCTCAAACTCAAGGAAGACTGAACTCCATTCAAAATTGTCGAGATTTCCCACTTCTTTCAAAACCTTCAAGAGATTCTTTTCAAGACCTCTAGGATTATTCTACTCCACACTTTGAGTGTGTATCTGATGAGGACAGATAGGATTTATTAGATCCTCAACAAACATTGCAACAATTGGGTTAATAATTAGCTCACACTTAGAAAGAGACACTTAGGCGTGAATGAAGCTAACTTCCCTTTAGGTTAATAAATAACCAATTTGGAATCACTAATCTCAAGACAAAACCCTTAGTAATTAGGGTGGTGCTAACTCCTCTGCTTTATTTACATTATATGATTGTGGGGTGCATTGGGTGGGTAGCTTAGGACATGCATTCCTCTGTGTCACCCGTTTTATCCACGATGTCACGGGATCCCCAACCGGTCCACGGTTGATTCCCCATGAGCTGGGTCACTCTCTCAGTGAACAAACCCACGAGGCGGTATGGTCTCCGACTAACGCTTTGAAGCTCATGATCCAAAAATATCCTCCATTACCCGAGTCAAAGCCAGCATATAGTGAGCCATGAGCCTTCAGTGTCCAGCTGCCTTATCCAGTGTCTAAGACGGGTTTATGGGTAGTCACCCCTTGTATGCCGCCTGTCTGACCACCCTTTGCCTTACCTTGAAGATTGCATGGGCTCAGTTCTCCATTGTTCCTCTGCACCACGGGTGTCTCTAAAGCCCAATGTCGCTACACGTCCATAGAGGATCCCGTATTTACCGGATACCCATACATGGCACAACGTAGTCAGTGAATAATTTGGACTTTAGACACACCTGACCGTGTAGATGACGAGAGACCTGTTCCCATGCAGTGCTTCCCCGAGTTTCCCGAAAAGTGGGGTGTTGTCGGATCATCACTGGCCGTGGCGTATGTTTCTTTACCATCTCGGGTATCCTGACCTTTCGAACTTAAGCACTCCGGACTTTCTTTATGACGTGCCTCGCAAGGGGTATAACAGAGAAAAACCCCGAGAGATGACAGTGAAGGGACGACGGTTCCCCCGGTGGAACAGAATCATAATTGACCTGGAAAGTGATTATCCCAACACTAATACTTACAGCTCCACATCAAACATAGCCGCGATTTATGTTACGCTCTGCACATGTGCTCAACCCCTTTTAATCAAAAACCATGCTTTTAAAACCTCGTTCGGAATCTCTTTTTCAATGACGCTTGCAAATTTCTCAATACCTTGTCATCATTCTTTAAAACCATTCTTTCAAAAAATGCTTTTTTAAAAGGTTTTCTCAAAGAAAATGTTTTAAAACCCTTACTTTTCCCAAAATTCCTCTCTTCGTTTTCATTTCTGAAATATCAGCCATATTCACATTACTTAATTGCGCTTCCCCAATCTTACTCCACTTTCTTTCCCCTTGTTTTCTCTTTTCCTCTACCTCGGTTTTGCAGGGATTAACCATGATGAACCGCCTAGTACCAGTTCCAGGAGAGAGGAAGAGACGCCCTAGAGCAACAAAGGAAGGAAGTAGTGGCTAGAGAGCAAGCCTGCATCACCCTTTATCAGCAAGAGCGTGCTCAGGAAGTAGAGTTTGCCATCAATCTGAAGAGCCGATGTGCGGGAATGAAGGACATTGAAGAACCCCTCTTCCTAAGTCTGGCTCACTTAGGCATCAGGCAAAACATTGATTATGAGGCATTGTACGAATCAGTCACCCATTGGGACCCAGAAGACCACATCTACCGATTCACCGTTGAGGAGTTGATTATGCTACCCGCTGAAGCAGATGCCTTTTTGAAAATCAAACCTCACCAAAAAATGCCTCGTGTACCAGTCGATCGGACAGAAACGCCAGCTTTTGCAGCAAAGTTTCTTGGGGTAGACATTGCTGAAGTACAAAGTATTGGAGGCATGAGCCTGAACTTAAAAGACCTCTTTGATTGCTTCTGCAAGCCATACCATCCACTAAGGACCCAGAGACGTGTGTTAGATCTTTGTATCATGGGGTTACATCTCTTCAGGCAGAGCGGTCTGAGAATGAACCCCAAGATCATTTATTTGTTGAAAGCCTACGAAGATGGACTCAGCATCGGGACCTATGTGGTAGCTGAGATAGTCAGAGGACTAGATTGTTGGAAGGAAGCAGGTGTCCGTGAGACATTCTTTAAAGGAAGTGCATTGCTACTACAGATTTGGCTTTTCGACCATTTGAGGATGCCCGTCTTATCAAACTTTGAGACGGTAAACATGGGAACCTTTCTGACCACTAGGAAGAAGGTTGAGAAGCCGAAAGAGGGATGTAGGGCTTTCTTTAGAGATATTCGCTACCATTCTCACATTCTTTGGGTGCTTAATGATTGGGATGTTCAAGGAGGCACTGTCAGATCAGCAGAACATAACGGCTTGGTCTTGATCGGTCTAGACCGCTTCATCACTATTTACCCACTCAGGGTGATGCGACAGTTCGGGCGGGAGCAGGATATCCCGGGAGCAGAATGTCAAAGTTCAAGGATCTCCGTTTTACAGACGCAACGATTAATCATATAACCCGAGCCTATGACACAGGAGTCAAATGGGCCATCTTTGACGAGAGGAGCACAGACTTTAGTTTGAGTGACTCTTATAAGGATTGGTTGGAGAAACGAGTGGATCGTACAGAGAAGTACCCATACTCCCTTAATCGACTGGTAACTAATCAAGACCCCACCCTCTCAATTGCTGTGAACTTACAACCTGCGCTGACAAAGAATCATTAAGGAAGAAGAGAGCGAGAAGAGTTGAAGCGAAAGAAGATCATCGGTTGATCTGCCCTTCAATCGCTATTTAGTATTAGCTTTATGACTAGCAGATGTTACCACTTTTTGGAATCCGAATGTAACTCCCCATCCCCGTTTACTATCTGGATGTAATCCCCTTTTGAATTCGGATGTCTCGGTTATGTAATTACTGATTAAGCTATCTGGGTGTAATTCCCCCTTTCTTTTGAATTCGGATGTAACTCCCCACTCCCCTATTATATGGATTTCGGCTATGTAATGACTATTAACTGACATGACATTTTCCCCTATGGTTCTAAATGTAACCCCCTTTTCCCCGAAACATGCAATCGTGGTCAAGTAATGAAATATGGCTTTTATTTTGGAAATGAAAACTAGGCTCGTGCGCCTTTTCTTCACGATCAAATGATATAAAAACCTACTTTTGCGAAACATTTTATATAAATCATGGGGACGACCTCCTCCCCCCCTTTGTTCCAACCTTTTTTCGAAATGTACATTCATACTAATGATCTCCATACCATTTCACAATACAGTACCGTCGACAGCAGATTGTGAAGATTTTGTCGTCTGATCCCAAACCAGTCTTCCAATATTACTCGACTGTGGAAAAGAGATTCCCGGGGGAGGCTCGCCAGTGACACCATGACTGAAACCTCGTCGGAAACCATGGACCAAAACCTGATCAATCCAACGGCCCTGGAAAATGCCCCAGCCACCTCAGCTATCGAGGCGAGCGCGAGTGCAGTCCTAGGGACGGGTGGCAGTGGCCTACACCTTCCTGACCCAAGTGTTCTCTACCGTATGCTAGAGCAGTCAACAGGGAATGAGAATATGCTGAATCCTGCCGTTGAAAGGCTAGAAGAGCAACTGCGCCAAGAAAGGGCAGCCAAAGGAAAGGACCCATACCTTACGGATGACCCCGATGAGGATTATATTGAGGACTCCCCACACCCCAACCGATTCTGGAGTAATCAAAACCCTGTTCAACACCACCATGCCACAACCGACCACAAGGAAAGAACGTACCATCATCCACCCAGTGACCACAACGTTTCAGACAACTGACCTACTTTCAGGAGCACCCATGCCACCTCCAATCATGACCACGGTTCCTACAGTACCAACCACCTTCCCCAGACTACCACCATTCCCACCCGCTGGAGCCACTGTCCAAACAGCTCATCTATATCAAGCCAAACAACCTGAATTCATTCATTCCAACTCACCACACCCTGACCCCATCCAACTCAATCAATACCAGTACACCACCCCGGACATGCTGTCCGTTTTGAGGAAGAAGCAATTCCCAGACCCAACTGTTACCACAACCGTCTAACCAGTTGATTCATGGCTATAGTCAAGCCCCACCTGCTGAGCACCTTCCAATTGACTTGGTCAAATGAAAAAATCTTTAAAAGAGGAGTTACTAGCAGAGATACAGCTCGGGGATCGAGCAAAGATTGGGTTTCCGTCATTTTCGAATGAAGCCAAACTCCAAGTTGCCTGAAAATCTGAAGCTGCCGGAAATCTCTAAGTACTCCGGGAAAGGGGACCCTAGCACCATCTTGCCCAATTCGACCGGGTCATGACCATGTACGGGCTAGATGATGAGATGAAGATAATCTGTTTCCCCAGTTATCTTGAAGGGTCAGCCCAAACTTGGGTATCAAGAATGGATTTCTCAGGGAAAAAAGTTAGAAGAGGTCTACCAGGCTTTCGTGGAGCAGTACAGTTATAACACTCACCTAGGGGTCACCCGGAGAGACCTAGAAACCATGAGACCAAGAATCATGAGACAGTGATGGAATTCATCACCAGATGGAGAGAGAAGGCGGGGCAGATGCTAGACCGGCCCAACGAAGATGAGCAAATAAGAATCATTATCGATTGCCTGGAAAACCCTTATTCAGACCATCTTAAGTCCCTCGGAATTTGTGATTTCCGACACTTGAAAGCTGCTGCCACTGTTGCAGAGGAACTGTCCCTAGCTGGACGTCTGAAGGGTTTGAATTTTCAAGGGTCAAACCCTAGAGGGATGAATTATCAGAACAGGCAGTCCAAGGCAGACACAATTAGAAAATCTGTCCCTACCCCATCAACTAATCAATCCCAGCCACCAGTATTTCAAGCCCAAGTTAGTGGGTCAACCTCAAACTATTCTACAACTCCACCGCCAATGGACAAAGCCTATAAAAAGCTGAAAAAAGTGGGTTTTTGCTGGGACACCTGAAACCCAAACCAGGAGTTACCCAGATGGGAACCAACCTCGCCAGTTTCTGCGAATACCACATGATCAAGGGACATGGTACTGATAATTGCCGGGCCTTGCGGCATGCCATCCAGGACTTGATCGATGCAGGGGAGGTGGAATTCCCGAACACTAATCCGAACACTCAAAACAATTCTATCCCCAGGCATGTGAATATGATGAGTCTGATGGAAGAAGGAGAAGAAGATTCAGATGTTAGCAGAATCATAAGGATCCATGCCATCGAGAACTCCTCCGAGCCAGGCAGTCAGAGCACACCCCCTCCGATCGTACAATCTCCGGAGCTAGACGCCTTCCGAGTTCGTCGTCCAGAAATCCAGCACAATATTCACCCGCAAATGCATGAGTATCTAGCTATGACGCATGAGATACGTGCTACAGTCGAGCGTCTAGTAGGACAAGGAAGGGTGTCTATCATCACTCTACTGATAGTAGGACGGCAAATGGAAAAGAACCTTGAGCTACTCGTGGGACTGAATTTTGAAGCACGAGAGCTCTATAACACGATGAAAGCATTGGAGGTGGTAGAAGCCTGGTGCCGACAGAAGATTACCGAAAGGCGTGGAAGGAGAATCTCTGAGTGCAACGTCATTATGATCACTGACGAAGATGAGAATCCACCGGCTATAACCCCTGTTAAAGTACCACTTCTGATAGCAGACGAGGACAAACCCGATGAGGGCTTGGAAAGAATTAATCACTTAACCCGCTCAGGGAGGCATTTCAAGCCCGCTGAGCTCACCGAAGAGCCAGAAATGCTGCAATAGAGAGTCCACTACCTTACTCTGAATGAGTCAGAGAACAAATTGGTGGGAGAAGAAGAGCTGTTGAGAAAGCTAAAGACAACCAGCATACCCATCACAATTTGGTCTCTGCTGACGATTTCAGAAGAGCACAAAGATGCGGTAGCTCGGCACTTGAGAATGGATCAGAAGCGGCCGGCGTCGGTCGAAAGCATCGTAGCCCACTTGTCTCGGACCCCGGACCTCTCCATAACATTCACCGACGACGAGATCCCTCGTCAGGCGGGAAAGACCCTCTACATAACTATGAAGGCTGGGGGATTCCAAGTCCCTAAGACTTTGATTGATGATGGGGCTGAGGTGAATGTCTGCCCGCTCCGCGTAGCCCATCATATGGGACTCAACGACTTTAAGCTGGTAGATATGACATTGAGTGCCTATGACAACAGCCATATAAAGGTTTTGGGAACCCTGTCACTTCCAATCCTGATTGAAGACGTCTCCCTAACCATCGAGGCAATGGTCATAGACATATCTTCTACTTTCAACCTTCTGCTGGGGCGTGAGTTCATCAATCAGATCAAGGGAGTCCCCTCAGGCGTTCATCAGAAGTTAAAGTTCAAACACGGGGGACGAATCATGGAGGTTTTGGGAGAGGCCAGGGCTGAGTCTCCACTATTTGAGATTAATGCACCTGGGGGTCGAGAGTTGACGCTCGGGGGCTTCATAGTGGCAAGGCCACATTCACAGGTAAGTCAAACTTCTTCCATCATCCTCTCTACTTCGACCCTAGTGTCTATAGCCCCGCATCGCAGCACATGATGTCTCGGATGGGCTACAAACAGGAGAGTGGGCTAGGCAAGGAGCTGCAGGGCACGACGGAGCCACTAACCGCATATGTCGGAGGACGAGGAGCCGGGTTAGGATTTACGGAGTCGCCAGGTATTATGTTGACAGATTCACATGTAAGAATTCACGCAGATTCTTTCTTATCAGTTAACCTTGAACCATATGTATTTGTGAGTTGGGATAAGCAGAAAGCAGTTCAAGCTCAGGGAAGTCAGGAGACAATGGAGTGGGAGAGCTGGTGGACCACTTTACTTCCCCTCTACTCATGCCTTGAAGACCATGACGACAAGGGATGCGACCAAGGAATGCCCGAGGATGCAGCGGAGAGTAGTGTCACGACCAAACCAGTCATCAAGGACCCCGCACCCTCGGTAGATGGCCATGGAGCGTGTCTTGTCGTTTATCATAAGAGAGAGGAGCTGATTTCCCAGGAGCCATACTCAATCAGTCTAGTAGATAGTGATAGTAGTAGCAGTAGTGATAGCGGTAGTTCTTGTAACGCTGACGATGAGAGTGGTATCTGTCTTAATTTCGACGAAGAAGAAAGAGTGGGGGAGCCACCATTTATTTTCCGCTGTAAAAATGGTGGCAATTTTCTAACAATCATTGAGTTACCCAGCTCTTCGAGCATTAATGAAAGTTCAGTTTATTCAGAAAATTCATCTCTTTTGTCACCTGACTCAATACAAAACTATGAGGCTGAGGAAGAAGAATATGACGAGGAGAATATGCCTCCCACAGAACAATATTCCACCCACACCCAGATTGTAGAGGACACAGTAGCAATAAATATTGGAACACATGATAACCCCAAAACTCTACAAGTTGGTTTGGGTCCGAGTGAAACAGAAAAACGGAACCTGACTTCTCTGCTAACTGAATATGTCGATGTTTTTGCCTGGAGCTATGCAGACATGCCAGGGATTGACCCCGACATTGTCCAACACAGAATACCGTTGTACCCAAATGCCAAACCTAAGAAACAGCGTTTGAGAAGAATGAAACCCGAGCATCAATTGAAAGTGAAAGAGGAAGTTGAGAAGTTGTTACGTGTTGGCTTCATTCAGGTCGTCAATTACCCCGATTGGCTAGCCAATATCGTAGCCGTCCCAAAGAAAAATGGAAAGGTGCGAGTATGTATTGACTTTCGGGACTTGAACGAGGCTAGCCGCAAAGACAGCTTTCCCTTACCCCACATTGATATCCTTGTTGATAATACTGCCC
The DNA here is from genome assembly GCA_023374045.1 of Limonium bicolor. Classification (NCBI taxonomy): domain Eukaryota; kingdom Viridiplantae; phylum Streptophyta; class Magnoliopsida; order Caryophyllales; family Plumbaginaceae; genus Limonium; species Limonium bicolor. The sequence goes on from CM041779.1 coordinate 100,339,826, forward strand.
AACATGCACTACTGTCATTCATGGATGGGTTTTCATGCTACAATCAGATTCGAATGGCTGTAGAAGATCAGGAAAAGACTTCTTTTATTACACAGTGGGGAACCTTTTGTTACGTGAACATGCCCTTTGGCTTGAAAAATGCCGGAGCCACGTATCAAAGGGCTGCCACTACCTTATTGCATGATATGATTCACAAGGAAGTGGAGGTATACGTAGATGACATGATTGTCAAAGCTGCCCATCGGGAGGACCACTTGAAAAATCTGAGAAAGTTCTTTGATCGGATGCGGAAGTACCAGATGAAGCTAAACCCTGAGAAATGTACATTCGGAGTGACCGGGGGAAAGCTTTTGGGCTTCATGATCACCACCCGTGGAATCGAGGTAGACCCAGAAAAGATAAAGGCCATCCAAGAAATGTCTCCTCCGAAGATCGAAAAAGAAATTAGAGGTTTCTTAGGCAGAGTCCAGTACATCAGAAGATTCATCATGCAACTAACTGAGACCTGTGAGCCTATCTTCCGTCTGTTGAAGAAATACACATCTAAAGTATGGAATGAACAGTGTCAGGAAGCCTTTGAGAAGATCGAAACCTATTTGCAGAACCCGCTCGTCTTGGTACCGCCCCAGGAGGGTAAGCCAATGATTCTTTACCTGACAGCTCGGGAAACATCCATGGGCGCCATGCTAGCCCAGGAACAAGGATCCCCACCGCGTGAAAAATCTATCTACCATATCAGCAAGAAATGGGTCAATGCAGAAACACGATACTCTAACATTCACAAATTTTGTGCTGCTTTGGTCTGGGCTACGAAGAAGTTAAGGCACTACTTGTTAGGGCAAGAGGTTCATCTGATCGCACGCATGAACCCAATAAAGTACCTTCTGGAAAAGCCAATTCTCGACGGTTGCTTATTCAGATGGTCCCTATTGTTGTCCGAGTTCGATATCACTTTCAAAATTCAGAAGTCAATCAAAGGGAGTGCCATAGCTGAACACCTAGCAGAATGCCCGGTAGCATCCGAGTTCTTCGGCAATGACGACTTCTCAGACGAACAAATCATGACATTACGAAAAACCTACTAGAGGTTATACTTTGATGGTGTCGTCAACCATAAGGGTAAAGGGGCCGGGATCTTATTGATCCACCCTGAGGGAGATCTGCTTCCAGCTGCGGTAAAAATCAATTACCCGGTCACTAATAACATGGCAGAATACGAAGCCTGCATCCTGGGACTGGAAATGGCGTTAGAATTGCAAGTGGAGGAGTTAGAGGTCTTTGGCGACTCTAATCTCGTTATTTCGCAGGTCAACCAGACTTGGGAGATCAGAGAAGAACGATTGATCCCCTACCATGACTACCTTTCATATCTAACCACCTGCTTTCGAAACGTGACTTTCAAGCATGTGAACCGGAGCCAGAATATCTTTGCTGACTCTTTAGCCTCCTTAGCTTCAGTGGTCCAAGTACCGACCGGTTCACTGTACTTCCCTTTGTGGATAACCATGACTAATGTACCCTCGTTTGAGATTGGAGCCATCGAAGCAGAGCAAGCCGAGGACGAGTGGTTCGTGGACATTGAGAATTTCCTCAAAAAAGGAGAATATCCATCAGAAGCCACTAAGCAAGACCGCATTGCTCTGAGAAGAATGTCAAATCAATATGTGATCTGCGGGACCAGGGTCTATAAGAGAATGCAGAATGGAATTCAACACTTATGGGCGACCAGAAAAGAGGCTGATAAGATTGTCGAGAATGTCCACGAGGGAGTATGTGGGACCCATGCCGGAGGACATTCCCTATCCCGGAAAATCCTCAGACTAGGGTACTACTGGACAACGATAGAAGCCGACTGTCACGCATTCGTGAAAAGGTGTGCCAAGTGTCAGACCCATGCTAACTTGCAACACCTGCCTCCCCTACCCCTGACAACCATGGCGGGTCCTTGGCCGTTCTCTATATGGGGAATCGATATCATCGGAGAAATTCACCCTAAAGCTTCAAATGGACACCGCTACATCCTCGTAGCCATAGACTATTTCAGCAAATGGGTAGAGGCACGGTCATTCGCGAACATCGGATCAAAGCAAGTTGCCCAGTTCATCGAGCGAGATATCATATGCTGATACGGAGTTCCCTCAGAGTTTGTATCAGATAATGGTCCCCAGTTCGACGGAGACACAATCCGGGTCATGGAAAAATACAACATCCGTTACCACAGATCATCTCCATACCGACCTCAGACCAACGGGGCAGTTGAGGCCGCCAACAAAGCCGTAAAGAGTGCACTGGCAAAAATGGTTGAAACGTACAGAGATTGGCCAGAAAAGCTACACTACACTCTCTGGGGTTACCGAACTACCGTCAGAACTGCCACAGGAGCCACCCCGTATTCCTTGGTGTATGGGTCAGAATGTGTTCTGCCAATCGAGCTTGAAGTTCCAACTCTTCGGGTCACTAACGAACTGAAGATTGTCGAAAGTGACTGGTTGCAACAGCGTTATGACAGTCTTGCTCTTCTTGATGAGAAACGCCTACAGGCATTATATCACATCCAGGGTTACCAGAAGAGAATGGCTAGAGTGTTCAACAAAAGGGTCAAAGAACGAAACATCCAAGTGGGTGACCTCGTCCTAAAAGAGCTGAGAAAGGACTTGCCAGACCCACGAGGGAAGTTTAGACCGAACTGGGTAGGTCCTTATCTGGTCAAAGAGATAACCCCTCATGGTGCTGTATTACTGACAGATTTGGACGGAGAAGAATTTCAAAGCCTTGTCAATCTTGACCGGCTGAAACGATATTATGTCTGAACCGTCATAAAAACCCAAAAAAAAACACACGCATTCATTCAAAAATCCAAAAAAGATGCATCCACAAAAATGCATCCACACAAAAGTCATCATTATCATCTGCATTAGGTTTAGCTTATTCGCATTTGCATATCCCAAGTGTTGAGGTGCATCTCGATCATTAATTCTAGGAAAGTCACATAAGTCATCAAAGGCCGCCGAACTCTTGTATCAGTTTCCCCGAAGAAGTCTTGAAAGGATTTCTAACCTCCCGTGAGAGTTGAGTGCATAAGAGAAACACAGAGTGTGCAAAACCCAGAGCGCTTGATGCATTTAAATTTCGAAGCACCATGTGAGGATCTCCCTTCGCGAAACTAAACATTGATGAGAAAAGCGCGTTACCATTCATGTCAAAATTTGGGAATAGTAGAGGAAACAATTATCTGTCGATAGGGATGGCGAGGCACCTAGGATCGAAGAAAACCTCCACAAGGCCAAAGCCTTATTGACCCGGAAAACGATCCCTTAGTGAACCCCGCTGGGCCTTTCATTGAGAATCTTTTTGAAAACTGCTCCACGATATACCACCCCACATCACACAACCATTCACCCCTGCAAAAGAGGATAAAAGAGCTGGAGCCATAGTTCTTTCCTCACCATTTAAAGCATGGAAGAAAGCTTGAAAGAGATACCCAAAGAGGATAAAAACGAGAGAAGTGGAGCACAAGATGCTCAAAATAGTAAAGAGAGGAAATGAAGGTCTCACACCATTCGATGCCTCCACACTCGATAAATAGATGAGACCAGAAATGCCAAACATGAGGAAATGCAAATAGACTACTCAAAGAAAGTAGCAAATCAAAATGAGAGCACATAGTAATCCGCGCAAATGCGAAAGGAGTCAAAAATCACACCATCCATGGCAAAGGTGAAGCATGTCCTCCGATGCACCAAAGCTCCACAATCCTCAAAACGAATCCACCAGTCCCACGTCACATACCCTGCAGCCCCGTATAACCCATCGAAAGACTCCGACTTAGAGATGGTATTTGCTTGATTCGAAAGTACCAAATTTGAAACATGAAAGGCCACAACGCGTCCGATCTTGTTAATACAATCGTGCACAAACTAGTGTTAAAGAGATCGGGAAGGTAGAGAAAAAACGAGTGTTCATCACCCCGATTAAAGAAAGCCTAACTGACCTTAAGAAAGGAAACGGAAAGGTATAAGAGATCCCGAGAGACCTCTTTCGGGTAGATTTTTCAAGAAAGAAGTGGCTCAGAAATGACTAATCTGACTTAACTAGAATTCTTGGCTAAGCTCACCTTGACACGACATCCTCGTTGCATTCAATCATATCCAATTAAAAAAAATGCATGTAGAATATATTTGCATCCATCGGTTCGGACATAATATCCTACACCACGGAAAGAGAAGAATGAGTATGCTCTTTAGAAGGGGAAGCCACAGCACAGAGCCTGTCTCCTTCACCAACTGGCATGACAGCAATTCTCGGAGACCGCGTAGCCATCAAAACAAAGGATCAAGAGTCTTAGGGCACTGTTCAAAGAAAATGCCCCGCAAGATATCCCCCCTCACCACCGAACTCCTCGCTCGTCAAGAATCCTGAACTACGTAAGGTCTGATCTCAACAGGAAGTTGAGTACGTAGGCAACCCACACAGGGTGCGACCCCACCTCGAACAAAATGCCTTTTTTTCACTCAACCACCTCACCTCCAAACAACCCCGTATCGTCTCACAGACCCGAGTGTCTCATAGACTTTGTTATCCCAATGATTCGAATGTCTCACAGACCCGAACATCTCACAGACCCAAGCGTCTCACAGATTCGAGCGTCTCACAGACTTCGACGTCTCAAGGTTTCAAGCGTCTCATAGACCCAAGCGTCTCACAGACTACCCCCTCAAACCCGAAACTTCAAAAATCTCCAAAAAAAAAACATGAACTACGTAAGGTCTGATCTCAACAGGGAGTTGAGTACGTAGGCAACCCTCTCAGGGTGCGACCCCGTCCCAAATAAAAACCCTTCTCCCCTCGAATCACGAGGTCATCACCATCACTCTATGGAGAAATTTGCCTCATTCAAGAAGAGCATCTCGGGGCCACAACAGAGTCATCTCAGGGCCGTATAGGGAGCCACCCAATCGCCATGGGGCCATCCGATCATACTGGAGCCCTCAGATCATATCGAACCAAACCCATCAACCATCCCAGAGTCGTTGCTCACAAGGGAATCACATATCAAATCGGAGCATCTCGAACTCGAGCCAAGAGTTCTACTGGATCCCGAAACTACAGTGCACATGGGCGACACTGTCAAAGCAAAATCGAAACATGAGTCCCACATTGGCAGAGCCCAGGGCAACATCTATCACATCCCTCACAGGAGCAACTGAAAAGCATCCAATCCCAAATCAATCCACAATCAAAATCAATCCCGAGTCAGCCACTCAAAGCAGTGAGTTTCGTACGACTCCATCAAAGTATATAGGCTCATCATAAGTCCTATAGCTAGATATCAAGAGTCTAGTTGAGGCACTCCTAAGTCCTCGTACTTTCAATCGCATTCTAGACCCGTCATAAGCCCTAGGACTAGATATCAAGAGGTCCAGTTGAGGCATCCTAAGCCCTCGTGCACCTTAATCAATCGGGTTGTTGGTATTATAGGCTCGTCATAAGTCCTATAGCTAGATATCAAGAGGTCTAGTTGAGGCACTCCTAAGTCCTCGTACTTTCAATCGCATTCTAGGCCCGTCATAAGCCCTAGGACTGGATATCAAGAGGTCCAGTTGAGGCACTCCTAAGCCCTCGTGCACCTTAAATCAAATCGGGTTGTTGGTATTATAGGCTCGTCATAAGTCCTATAGCTAGATATCAAGAGGTCTAGGTGAGGCACTCCTAAGTCCTCGTACTTTCAATCGCATTCTAGGCCCGTCATAAGCCCTAGGACTGGATATCAAGAGGTCCAGTTGAGGCACTCCTGAGCCCTCATGCACCTTAAATCAAATCGGGTTGTTGGTATTATAGGCTCGTCATAAGTCCTATAGCTAGATATCAAGAGGTCTAGTTGAGGCACTCCTAAGTCCTCGTACTTTCAATCGCATTCTAGGCCCGTCATAAGCCCTAGAACTGGATATCAAGAGGTCCAGTTGAGGCACTCCTAAGCCCTCGTGCACCTTAAATCAAATCGGGTTGTTGGTATTATAGGCTCGTCATAAGTCCTATAGCTAGATATCAAGAGGTCTAGTTGAGGCACTCCTAAGTCCTCGTACTCTCAATCGCATTCTAGGCCCGTCATAAGCCCTAGGACTGGATATCAAGAGGTCCAGTTGAGGCACTCCTAAGCCCTCGTGCACCCTAAAACCAAGTCGGATTGTTAGTATCCTAGGCTCATCATAAGTCCTAGGGTTAGATGTCAAGAGGTCTAACTGAGGCTCGTCATAAGTCCTCGTACTTCCAATCGTATTCACACACCCACGGTCGCATCCCAACGCACCACTAAACCGCAGTGAGAATTTTTGGCGCCCCGTCAACCTTGATCCAATTCTGCAAGGTCTTGCAAAATTGAATCAAGGGGAGCCATCTGTAGACACCAAAAATTCTCACCCGTTTATATTGAAACAAAAATACAAAGATAAACATGCTTCTAGAGACAAGGCGGTCGTCCCCGTTTTCGACCAAAGGAATTTCTTTTTACCGACATTTAAACCTCACATCCCTATGGAAAAGGGAGCACGAGCCTTTTGTGGTAATCCGCTTTTAACCGACTTCATTTTGCATACTTATCTTGTCACTTGTTTTAAAATATTTCACGTTTTGATATTACCTTGTGTTATTTTCCCTTGTTTTGCCTGGCTCGTAGCATAACACTTGCTTTATTTCCTCACATCTATATACCGAATGCAGTCATAGCTCGGTTGGCCAGGGTATTCAGGGAGGAAGCTGATGGTCTCGAGTTCGAGTCTGGGTGGGAGCATGCTCCCCTTTTATTTTTTGTTTGCCACATGCATAGACCAGGCCCAGCCCCTTCTCAATTGGACCCGTTTTCCTTTCTACTCCAAGACCTTAGAAAAGCCCATGCTTACAAAAGAAGCCCTAGATTAACATCTGGTGGCATCTCTGAATTATAAAAACATCCTTAAAAACCCTACTGTGGAGACAATCGGAATCAGACACAGATCCCCAACATTCTCATTTTGAAGAATAGAAACGTCTTACATTTTCTTCTGTCTCCTTCCTCCCGAACTCGACTGTCTCTTCATCACCCTCTTTCGCCGGAAAGCTCACCTTCCCTCTTAAACCCTTCTTCCGACAACGCATTATCCCACCGGAACTCGGGTGTAGCCAGTCACTCCACCTTCGACAGCGTAAGTTGGTTTCATCACCTTTGCTCTCAAAATCTCTCTAATGTCAGCAATCTTCGCTTTGTTCTTCCCGTCTCGACATTTCAAATTCATTTTGCCCGAGGGCTCAGTTCCATGACGGCAAAGGGTTAGGGTTCTGTCGAGAAAATCTTTTTCCGACACGAAACCCATCTCCATTTCTCACTACGCTCTTCTCCTTCTCCTTTAGGTAAACCTGGAAACAGGTCTCGAATCGTTTGTTTCGCAGGTCCCTGGCTTCAGAGGGTCAAATACTTAAGTTTTATCTCAATTTCATGCCTGTTTTTGTTGCTTTCCCTTTGTTTTTGGATTTCTGCACGTTTGATCGCCGGGGATGAATGTAGTTTCGCTAATCATCCTGACTATAACTTTCATCCACCCTCGGCTTGCGGTTATTCATTCCCGTGCGTCATTTGTAATCTGTTTCGGTAAACTTGGTTTTATTGTCGCATTGAGAGTGGAGTTATGACCTGGTATGGATATTGTGGTCCACGAATAGGTTGAAGATGCACCTTTAACGTTAAACTTTCATGCATCCGCGTTCGAATCGCCCAGGGATTACCACTTTTATGATACTGTTAAACTGGTCCATATCCAGTCATAGCTCCATCTATTTCCTCTCGTTATTCTGGTTGGGTTCGTGAACTGGTCCATCTCCGGTTATGTTCTGGTCTGCTCTTATGATATTTTGGCTCGATCTAGAGCACGGCAAGTGTGTTTGTAGTGGGTTGACTGTTATCCCTTCCGATTTATCTGTTGGACTGATGTTTGGTTTAGTCTCTGGTTTGTCTCGGTACATTTGCAGGAAACCTTGCACACTCCTTTTCGGTATAAAGTTCTAACTCTCGCTATCTGTTGTCTATCTCCTGATGTTGGTGCCTGTAGATTGAATGTCTGTTTTGCTTCTGGAAATACTTAGTCTATAAGAACCAATTGCTCTCAGTATCTGGATATTTGCTTGACTGCATTCTTTGGTCCTGATTCATGACTCCTACTACTGCAACTTATCTGTTGTTTGAAATACTTGCCACCAAATTTGAGTCCCGAAATTTTGGGTTCACAGTTCTAAGAGAGTGGAAGAGAATTAATGGGAGATTTTAGGGCCGAAGCCTCCTGTTGTTTGCCTGATAATTGGTAGAATGAGTATCAATCTGTCGCACCTTTCAGTTCAAATAGTATTTTGGAGGATGAATTATTCACCAACTTCAAAACAGAAAACCGATAGGGGTTTAGTTTATCTGCTCTTAATTTGATTACCTCTTCGGTATGCTTATCTAGACACAGTTTAAATCTGGTTTAAGAAGAGGGTTTTCTCTGATTCCACCAGCAAACCGTGCATATAATCTGTTGCCATGCTCATGATCCGATATCTTCTTGCTTTTTTCATTATTATTTCTCAATTATGATCCGTACTTCGTTCATGCTTTGGCCACTCTGTATATATCCATGCTTTATGTTCGATTTCCTTCTTCTGAAATTTCAATTCCCTGCCTGACTTTGCTTGCTCTATTTAAGCCTTAGTTATCACTCTTAGGACCTTTTAAGCTGACAGAAAAGTTTAGGATGCCTTATCGCCCCACACCTAACGGGTCTCTCATTCGTTTCGTGGGGCAATAATCTCCTATAACTTCAGAAAACACTCAAACCACCCTTATATGTATATAAGAACAAAAACTTAAAAAAAGCAAGCCCTTAAGGCTATTCTAGGAGGGTTTAAGATGTGAAACCACCCCATGCCTAACGGGTCTCTCATTCGTTTTATGTGGGTGGAATCCTCTTTTACCCTCAATACACCCATAATCAAGATTAATTGGTTAATAAACCTTATTATTCCATTCTGATCCAAAACCCTCTCCTTTGATCATCATTCCAATAAAAAAAAGAAGGTCAAAACCAGGATTGTCTCTCGGTTTCATTCATCACTTTTCAAAATTCAAACCCTCTCCCTGTTTTAACTAACTGTTGCTAGCCCACTTCCAAGAGCCAATCCGGCCCACAACTTCAAAAGTCCACTAACCTGGTCCAAACTCTTTAGTTCATAAATCAATCCCCCTACCTCACAAGTCTAGCCTGAAGTTCCACCATCGTAGCCCAAAAACCAAAGCCCAAGGCCCAAACCCGAAGCCCGAAATCGAAACCCAAAGCCCAATACCTCATCATCAAACCCAAGGCCCAATATCTCATCACCCAAACCCGCGGCCCAGACCTATATCCAAACCTTCGGCCCAAGGCCCATGTCCCAAGCTCACGACCCAAAAACAGAAACCCAAGGCCCAAAAACAGAAACCCAAGGCCCATCAGTCCAAATCGGCCCGGCAGCCCCAATTGGCCCATTATCAAGTCCAAGCCCATTCGGCCCATTACCTAGCCTATTCGGCCCATTACCTAGCCCAAGCTCATTTGGCCCATTACCAAGCCCAATCCGGCTCAACCCAGTCCAAAGCTTAAAGACCCAAGTCCACGACCCCAAGTCCAGTCTCGGCCCAAGTCCAGTTTTGGCCCAAACCCAATCTGGGCCCAATTCCACCAAACCCAACCCATCTCAAACCCGGCCCAAGTTCATAAACTCGGCCCATTATCCAAACCCGGCCCAAGTTCATAAACCCAGCCCATTATCCAAACCCGGCCCAAGTTCATAAACTCGGCCCATTATCCAAACCGGCCCATTATCCAAATCCGGCCCTAGTTCATAAACCCGACCCAAGTTCATAAACCCGACCCAAGTTCATAAACCCGGCCTAAGTTCACAAGCCCGACCCAAGTTCACAAGTCCGACCCAAGTTCATAAACCCGGCCTAAGTTCATAAATTCAGCCCATTATCCAAGCCCAAAATCCAAATCCGGCCCAAGCCCAAGTCCACAAAATCAATCGAGTTAAGTCCACAAAAATTAAGTTAAGTCCACAAGAATCAAACCTTGACCAGAAAGCGTTGACCTTGACCAGAAAACGTTGACCTTGACCAAAAACGTTGACCTTGACCAAAACGTTGACCTTGACCAAAACGTTGACCTTGACCAGAAAACGTTGACCTTGACCAGAAAACATTGACCTTGACCAGAAAACATTGACCTTGACCAAAAATGTTGACCTTGCCCAAAAACGTTGACCTTGACCTAAAATGTTGACCTTGACCCAACTTTGACCCAACTCAAAATTCAATCTAGTTCAAGCCTGAACCTCAACCCAAACCGAACCTATTTCATCAGCTCAATTCAACTCAAACCCAAATACATTTCATCCAATCCACACCCACTTGTAAATCCCTTTCAAAATCTAAAAACCCAAAAAGAGTTTCAAAACAATCATTTTATTAAAGTCTTATCAAGTTTTCAAAGAAACCATTTTGTGGAATTTAAAAAGGAAAAACTCTTCTCACATCACAGAAAACTCTTCTCTATTGCAGAAAGTTCTTGTCACATATACAGAATGTTTTCTCCTAAAAACCTTTCTCAAAATTAGTGTTTCTTCGTCGAGATTCCGAACAACTTCAAACACTTTCCAACTCAGTTTTCAAACTAAAAATAAGCCGTTTTCGGGGAACATGTAATGTCTAACACTTTCAAAGAACGTTTTCTTCCTTGTTAGACATCACCTGTCTCTCTTCCAAATAAAAATCCGAGGCGGGGCGCTGGGGTCATAACCTCCCTTGTCGCAGTCTGGATCTCTTTAGGCGGGGCATTAGGGTGACAAATCTCCCCTAATTGCAGCCTAGATTTTTTACAAGGCGGGGTGCTAGGGAAGTAACGGCCTTCCTAGTTGCAGCCGGGATTTTAGAATCGTCTAACTCCCTTCCGCTCGATTTCATTGTTTTCGGTTTTTAATGTTTTATAACTCGGGAGTTAGAGACGTTATTAGGGTTCGACCGGGAACATCTCATTCATGGTGTTTTTCTCTGAATCCTATTCTTCGACATAAATTCATTGCCCCATCTTTCGAGCCTTGGCACTTACCATTAATTAAGTGTCGTGTTCGAGGGGGTACATAGGGTAATCCCTCGGGATTATCCGCCCTTTTTCAATAAAAAAATGATTTTTTGGTCTTAAAAACTTTAAGAGAAACAATTCTGAATAAACCAATCCAACATTTCTATTAGAGCTCTAGGACCCATAAACACTTCTCAACCCTCCTCTGAACCAACTCTAAGTCACATAGGACTTCCAATTCTTGAAAACTCCCAGAAACCTGAAACATCTTCAAAACCCGAATACTTGCAAACCAAATATCCTCTTCCATACTCAATCATCCTTAAAACCCGAATTCCTCTTCAACCCATTCGATTTCCCGAAACACCTCAAAAATTTGACCTTTCTAAAAAGATGAACCTAACAAACCCGGGAAACTCTTCAACTCTAACAAATGATCCAAACATCCCTTAACTCCACAAGAATGACCAAAATCCCCTTAGCCTCACAAAAGCCGAGACCAATCCAATCCCCTCAAAAATAATCAAAACCTCTCAACCCTTTGACTATTCCCACGAGCCAATAGTTCGAGACCAGCCTATCTCCTCAAACTCTTCAAAATCACATACTCCTTAATCCACACTCAGTCCTATCCTTGGCTTTTAATGAATCTCTCTAAAAAGGTTTTGAAAGAAGATAATCCTGACAATTGGAGACCGAGGTTTCCTCGGGCACCAATCCGAAGTCGTGGTCGTTGCCACTTCCAAGGGGTGTAACCCAGTGCGAACCCACATATAATCTCTAGTATGACCGGATAAGTCCCATCCATAGGCAGCAAATTCAGAGTCAATCAACGGTTCTTAGAACCCTTCTTCTCCCTTCCTAGTTCCTTAGGTCAAACTAGGTGGCGACTCTAGTCAATTCCGCCTTATAGAGGCATAAGTCCGCATGGGGCCCATTGAGAGCGGGTGTAGTGCACACTTGCATTCCCCTTTATGCTTTCTGGGAAAGACGGACGATTTATAGGGTATTTGAGGGCTGCCATGTATAACGGGTTTTCACCCTCCACGGAATGGCATTCTAGGATTTAGGCTTCTTAGTCAGATCATATTTAGATAGACCCCCCTCATACAAAAAAATCACCCTCCACAAACCCCACAATGAAACAGGCCCTTCAATGCCCACAATTGGTAGATGCTATGCAAGCTAAACTACATGCTCTATAAAGCACACACACTTGGGAACTTGCCCCTTTTGATCCTAAGATGCATCTTCTAGATGTGATGTGGGTTTTTCGCACAAACAGGGGTTCTAATGGTACCGTCACTCACAGGAAAGCTAGGCTTGTGGCCCATGGTTTCAATCAAACTAAAGGCTTTGATTACACAAAGACTTTTAGTCCTGTGATTAAGCAATCCACAATTCGGTTAGTTCTCTCCATTACTGTTTCTCATTCTTGGCTAATGAAGCATATTGATGTTCAAAATGCTTTTATACATGGAGATTTGGAAGAAACGGTCTATACTAAATAACCCCCGGGTTTTACCAGCTCCACATTACCTAACCATGTTTGCCTCCTCAAACATTCTCTTTATGGTTTAAAACAGTCTCCAAGAGCTTGGTATGCCAAAATTAGCTCTTTTCTAGTGGATTTGGGTTTCAAAATCTCTCAATTTGATCTTTTTTGTTCATTTACACTCGCTGCAAGGAAATTTCCTTCGCTCTAGTGTATATGGATGATATCCTTATTATTGGATCCACCATTAAGCTCCTACATCAGTTTACCATTGCTTTTTAAGCTACATTTCCTATCACTGATGGGATCTCAAACATTTTTTGGGGGTTGCTGCTACTCGAACAAAAGATGGCCTACAACTTAACCAAACCCAGTACAAAGTTGATCTTTTAAATCCACTACAAATGACAAAGTCCAAACTAGTTTCTACATCCATATCTACTCCTGTTACTCTTGATAAATTTGAATCACCACAATTTGAAAATCCCACAGAATATCACAGTATTGTTGGTTGCTTAAAGTATTTAAGTTTCACACGACTAGATATATGTTACGCAGTAAATAAGGCTTGTCAATTTATGAGCACACCCGGGTTGTTCACTTGCAAGTAGTAATTCTTCGCTATCTTAATCACATGAAACACCAGGGCATCTTCTTTTCTGCAACAGCTCCAGGGAATCTCTAGGTCTTTACTGACTCGGACTGGGGTGATTCTTTGCTTGGCCGTCAATCCACAGGTGGTTACTTTGTTTTCCTTGGGTCGCACCTTGTCTTGTGGAGCTCTCGCAAGCAACAAACCGTCTCCAGATCTTCCACTGACGTAAAATATAAAGCTTTCTCCACCGGTGCTTCTAACTTCTTTAGCCGCAACAGGTAATTGCAGAGTTAGGGTTAAGGCTCTTGTTTTCTCCAATTATACACTGTGACAAGTTCAGAGCTACCTTTCTCGCTGTGAATCCAGTAATGCACAGCCGCATCAAGCATGTTTCCCTTGATTATCATTTCATCTATGAGCGTGTATACATTGAAGCTTTATGGGTGGAGCATCTCCCTTCCTCCAATCAAGTCGCCGACCAGGTCACTAAGCCTCTCTCGACATCGCAGTTTCTAACAGGGCGGTCAAACCTCACTCTCACCGCGCCTTTGACTCACGAGGAATAGAAGTGAATAATTTGATTGGGTTGTATTGATGTAATGTTCTCGGGCCCATTTCTATTAACTATTGTAAACTTTTATTTCTTTATGATGGTAGCACGCTCACTCTTCTTAACCTACTACTCCCTGACATATATAGTTAGAGGCCTTACAAGGTAAAGGTGATTTTAGAACTTCTCTCTCTAAACGAGGGCTCTCTCCTCTCTCTAAGCGAGAGTTATTTCCCCTTCGGTGGGGCAGTGTCTATTGGGTTCCCCAAGAAAAGCTTTTGTCTCTCACAGATAATCAAGTAATGCGGTGGAGCTGTATATTCTCTGGGCGGCGCAGCCTAAATTTCCTTGGGTAAAACATCATGAATAGGAGCACGCCTGGGGCGTTTCAGCTCCTTCTGGTGGTGATGCATGGCTTTTTATTTCCAGAAACTTCAGGACATGACTTTCTTCTTTCGTTCTGCATCAAAGAGTTTTGTGAGTGCTTTCCCTCAGCGAACTGGAGCGAAATACAGAGTAAAATAAAAAGAGTAAGGCATACAAATCCAATCCAAAGAGAGCGAGTATGGAGAAAGCAATAACAAGTGTGGAGGAACTCACCAAGAAGTGTGCGAATCTGTCTCTAACCAGAGAGGAGGAGAAGAAAATCATTGTTGATGATATCCAGGAGAATAGCACCCCAGTCCCGTATGAGCTGTGCCTCCTTGCAAAATTATTTGCAACAAAAGGAGCAGACCTCAAAGCAATGGAGAACACGATGGTTAGAGTGTGGCAAACCAAAGCAAATATGAAAGTCAAAAGCTTGGGAAACAACTTATACCTTTTCCAGTTTGAGTTGGCGAATGACATTGACCACATCTTCAACCGTCAACCTTGGAGTTTTGATGGTGCTTTGCTGGCACTCCACAGGGTGGACAAGAAGAAAGCACCAAAAGATCACATGTTCCAATGGATACCTTTTTGGGTTCGTATACACGAGGTACCTTTTTTTACTACCAATTTGAGTTTGCTAAGAGATTGGGGAACAACATAGGGAAGTTTTTGGATTTTGAGGAAGAGGGAGGGAAAGTTAGTGGAGACTTCCTTAGAATCCGGGTTCTTGTGGATGTTTTTGTTCCTCTTCAAAGATGTATTACGGTTGTTATGGGAGGAAAAGAAAAGATGCTAAGACTTTCCTATGAAAAACTCCATTCCATCTGTTTCAAATGCGGAATGTTGGACCATGGCACCAAGGAATGTCAGATACTGGAGGTGTGGAAGGTAAGTGTAACACCCCTAGTGGTAATCCAGTCAATATCTCCTAACACGTCTCAATTACCAACCACAATGCAGCAGAATTCAAACTACAACCAGGGGTGATACAATGTCGTTAGTCACCCACGTGACTAACAAGGCCACATCCAAACCAAACAAACAATACAATACAATATCGGTCTGATGGGTCATTATACCGAGCACACTATACAAACGTTGTTTCCAATGCTTAATCAAATCTCAATCCAAATACAATCCTCAAATCCATAGTCTACAATTACAATATCCATTCTATGCTATACCGAGTATCTACAATTCCTACATCTATTGACGACCTTTCGGCCTTACAATTCCATAATACAAAGAATACAACCTTTTAAACAGCTACCCACGCTTACATAGCAACCCGTCCTACACTCGAACGGTATTCGGCTTCATTATTCCTGTAAAATAAAACAGCGCCCCAAGGGGCTCAGCAAAATTGCTGTATATGAAATTCGCATACCCCGCGTACTAGTGAGGGTACGCTGACTATTTGGTCGAGAGCATGCGATTCATTTTATTTCAATCAACATGCATACAACATACATTATATATGTACATTCACACAATCAAGGTTCGACATCGAACATAACATTAACACACACATCAAGAGGTTAGTTCAATATATATATATTTAGGCTTGGACGGTTCCACCTCACTATGCCTTAGTTCATACTTCAATGTCTTACCCACACTCTTGGGTTACACTTACTCAACTCTCATACTCTCAAACTCAACAAGCTTTACAATACTCAATCTCAGGGCTCAATACTTAAGTTACCAACTCAACACTCAACTCTCTCAAGTCTCAACTCAATACTCAATACTCAATTCACTACCTCAATCAAATTCTCAAACCAATAATCAATACTAAAAGGCATCATTTAAGTCTTTGCCACAACCTCCGGGCAGGGTCATACACAAGACTCACCACCTGGCTTACAAATACAAAAGGAGCTATGCATTTAGCTCCTCAAGTTCTCAAATGTCCAGTTCTCTAACGGACTACTCAAATTCCCAAAACTCCTCTCTCGGAGTCATTTCACAATCTCATGGATTAGCCTAGAGGTATCTCTCTCGATAACATCTATTGGCTTAGGGAATTCCTCAAGGTCTAGTATTCTAAGATTTAAGGTTTTACCCAACTTAACGAATACTCTCATATTCAGGACATTGTTCATTTTTGTCGGTTCCTCACACTGGGGTTCGACTATCTTTCTAAGGGGTTTGGTGATCCCTTACCATACTTTATTTCTCTCAAGGTTCAAGTTTGAACACTCATCAATCCTCTGCATAGAGGTTACTTAATACTTCCACCATTATTAGTTTTGTGGCTTAAGTCAATTCGGTTCTCTAACCGTTATCGGGAGTTTACTAATTCCCGTACAAATTCTCTCACGCTCTAGTGAGCTCATAGTTTTATGTTACCGTTTATTGGTTCGATAGTTTGAGTGGGTTTCCGTTTTCGTTAATTCACTACTTGACTCTTTCTTTGAGTCTCTAATCAAACAAGACTCAACTATGAGTTGCACTACAGTGCTCATTCACACTCAAGCAATTCATCTACAAACATATATTTCTTGAATTATACAAACTTTAAGTTCACAATACAATCCAACATCAAGCAATACAATCAAGCACTACAAGGTGCAAACAATCCGATTCGTGCATTTATCTTGTTAAGGTGATCACACAATCAAACAAGCACACAAATCGGGGTAACAAAGTTAGGATACAGGACATGATAAAATCATACCTTTCACCGGGGTTAACTTTACCGGGTGTTCCCTTGTTCCTCGGTTCACACTTGTTTCTCGTGTCTTACTCTTGAACCACTGATTACATGTCAAATGGCACTTTTAATATTAAGGTGTTACGGTAGGTACATAATTGCTATTCCCGTACTTACCCCATTATCCCGTTATTCCTTAGTTTTGTTTATATGCTCTTAACTCACAACTTTCTCAATCACTTCTCCAACTTGTTTACACTTCTTATGACCTTTAAAAGTCACCAAATAACTACTAAACATCATCTAAAACTAATACCATTCAATCCCCTATCATTAGAAGCCTTAAAACAATTTTTTTTCTCTTGTCTGGACCGCCCCTCTGGGGAGGTCCCAGGGGCGGTCCACAACAGAAGCTCCATCGCCTGCAGGATTCTACTGGACCTCCCCATAGGGGCGGTCCCTAGGGGCGGTCCACAACAGACCCCATTTTTAAAAGTGTTTTTCTACACATTTTGAACTCCAAATTCACCCCAATCTTTTCCCACTCATTCCATAATCTTTCCACATGTTTCCTACATGTTTAAACACCTTAAAACATGCTCTAAACCTCTCCAAATCTTTGGTTTAATCTATCACCCAATTCTTGCTCAAGTTCAACAAATTCAATTTTCACATTCTTGCATTTTGCACACTTGTGCATTTCTACTTCCTTTTGATAGTTCTTACCTCTTACCAACTTACCAAATCACCTAATGACCATTCCAATTCATTCCTAGATATATACCATTCCAAAACCCAAGTCCAACTCTCATTTCCAATATTATGAACACTAACTCTTTTTCTTGAAATTCTAAGATCTTCACAAGTCATTTTGCTACAGATTTTTATCTCTCTTTCTAGTTCTCCAAATACCATTCCAAGGTTGTTACTCAACTCTAAACATCCCAACTGAACAGCAAAGTTCTCCCACTTACACCAAGCCACCTAAAAACACCCAATTTCTACACAAATTTTGCCATAACCTCCCCATAAACCTAACATATCCACATTCTTCTATTCTCATCCAATTCAATCCTAATCTAGCCACACCCATATAAGGGTCCTACCAGCACACATAGTTCCTTCCAATTCATCAAAGCAACAATATAGCTCCAAAATCTCAATAAACCATAATAAAGCCACAAACTCAAATCACTTGGCTTCAAAGGCCCTTAATTCAAATAACAATCCACAAATTCCCTCAACTTCAACCAACTACTTTATTTCACATAATTTGGGTTCATTATTTAATTTACCCATCCCAAATTCCAAAACAATCAAAACAAGGGTTAAGGTAGATTTCTTACCTTAATCTTCCAAGTTCTTATTTCAAGTCTCCTCTTCCTCTTCCTCTCCTCAAATTCGGTCAAATGGGCAATGGAGTTGTCAAACTCCACCCCAACACCCAAGGAACATAAAATGAGTATAATTAAATTTCTAAATCCTTGGAATCACTCAAATTCAATGGAAGGGGCTTAAAGAACAAAGTTAAGGTTTTACCTTTGGAGTGTTTGGAGGGGTTTTAATCCTTGAATTAAAATGAGGGTTCCACCACCATTGGAAGGGTAAGACAATGCTCAAACAAAGAGAGAGAAACAAGGCATTACCAAGGGGAAAAATCGGCCACCATATGGAAGGATGAAAAATGAGTTTTTCAATAAAAAATTTACCTTAATGAAGAGAGGGGACTCCAAGCTTCAAGAATCTCTAGTTTTCTCTTCAAATGGGGAAAACCCATGGAGATGAACTTCACTGTTTTGAAATTCTAAAAAGAGGGAATGATAGAGCTAGTTGAGGGGATGAAGAATATGTATTTATTTTTGTGATTGGAGCTTTAATGAAGCTAGAGCATGAGGAGGGAGAGGGGGCTGCCATGGAGGGTCTTCAAAATCGTGAAAACCAGAAGAGAGGAGGGGGAGCCGGCTGGAGGAAGGAGAAAGGGAGGAAAGAGAAGGAAGAAAAGAAAGTGAGGGAGGAGAGAGAGGGTAGTTACCTTTTTCTATTTTTTTTCTTTTCTTTTTTTCTTTACTTATTTAGTGTGTGTGAGGGCTGAACCACCTATTAAAACCAGCCCACATATATGTGCAAGCTGAAGCGTTTTTCGTCTTTTACAGTAAACACTCGTTAATTTACCCGGTTTTAGCACTATTCACTAACCGGGCCCATTTTCTGGATTTTTCTCGCTTCTTTAATTTTAATGGCTCTTAAGCTTCCATTAATGTTTATTTATAGTTATTTGATGAACTATAATTTTTACGGGTTCGTTTGACCACTCAAAGTCACGTTTCCAGGTTTTCTCGAAAAACGTGCGCTAAAGCTTTATTACCGTTTTTAACTCATTATTTGGATTCGTTTTCTTCGGGAATTGTTCCCATATGTTATTTAGGCATTATTAAGCCTTTAAAATCCATCCAATACCATTTTCGAGGTTGTATTCCTCCTATGGTCACATAACGCTCATTTTAGCGTTTTCTCTTTTCTTTTGGATTTATTTTCTTTACCAAAATTTATTAGGCACTAATAGGCCCTCAAATATCGTATTAGAGTAATTTAATCACCCTAATTAAGTTCGGGGTGCTTCAACCTACCCCCCTTAAAGAACTTTGCCCTCAAAGTTGGTGAATCTAATATTGTTAGTCACCCAAGTACTCAATACAAAGGTTATAAACTCTATATAACCTGACAAACTCTAATGTCTGACTGAATACATACCACACATTCAAACAGCATGTCACAGCATGCATAGCAATCAAAAATATCCTTGTACAAAACTCTCCATGGGGTCCATCCGTAGATAAAGAAGGCACAACAGTCCTCTCTCATATCGAGTGATCCCTCAGGTACTGGTCACGTTTGAACACTTACGCTTTCTGGTTCACGGCCGTTAGACATTGAGCACTTACGCTTTCTGGCTCTACGGTCCTTTGGTTCTGATCAAATTCATTTGCATATATAGAGAATCCTCAGGCTCCAAAGTGGGCACTCTTCCCTGACCGGACTACTCATATCCGGCGGCCCTTGGACAAATACAAAACACACACTACAAATGTCCTACCGGTCACTTAGTACCGTTGCTCGTCCGTTGTAATGGTTTCAAAACTATTCATCACTCCACCGGGTCACAACTAGCCTTACTTTCTAGGTTCGACCCGATACCGGTGCCTAGCCTTGAGAAGGTCCAACTAGCGCCTGTGGGAGCGGTTTCAAAACCTTTCCTCATTCTCAAGTTTGAAGAAAATCATTTGTGCCAAAATCCATTTGGAAATTCATTTTGAAAACTCAATCCAACTCCAAGTTCCAATTTATGTTAGTTATACTTATTACTAGTGTTATTTCTTAAGACCACTTATAGGGAGCTTCAAGAGTCATTCAACCTCAATGTGATCAGCATTGGTGTTGAACTATCCATCCACCCCAATTTGTGTTCAGTTTCCCTTGATCGCTAGCAAACCAAGTTCCACCTCCCACCCCAATTCACCCAATCAAATAGTCAATCATTAACTTCTTTTTCTATCTTTTTAATCTTTCTAGTCAAAATCATACAACCATACATTTACCAATTTATAGAATCCATTTACTCATTTACTACTCATCTCATCAATTGTTACTCAACCTATCTTCAACTTCTATACCCAAGAATTTCAAAAATAGTTTTCCAATTAATTCTTCTATCCTTAAATCGTTCACAAATACAACCAACTCAAATTACCTAGGGGACTCACTTCCCACTAGGTTCAACATCGGTTTCATACCGATTATACTCATCAATTTCCTCAAACATACTCCCCTCCCAAATTATTACCAACCGGGGTTCTCATTCCCCTGGAGTTTCTCTACTCCTTTCCACTTCAAATCTCCCAATCAATACTTCTTTCCACCTCAAATCTCACAACTAATCAAATTTACACAATGAGTGGATACAAATGTTTATGTAACATAGGTACCAATCATCAAAACAAATTCTTTTACGCTATGCGCATTGTAGTTTACGCGCTATCACGTAAAACATACATTTCATGGATTTCACGGTTTTCACCCTACCCCCCTTAAAAAGGGATTACACCCATGTAATCTACCATGTGTCAACATTGGATATAGGTCTAAGGTGTTCAGCCGTCACGGAGTGTTCTAACTTCCATGCAGTCTATTATACAATGTATTCTGGTCAAAGGGTCTTAACCAATTTACTGGTTTAGTCCCTGAACCATGAATTCTCATCGGAGTTTATTTAACTCATAACCGGGTTCGGTTCTAGCCTTAGAGGCTTCAAGGCATTGCTAATTAGCCATTGATTCACAAGGTATGTTAACCTTTAGAATTCTGGGCCCACTAGCTATTGCTGCGTGACCCTGATAACTCGGGTTGTTCGCCCTTTTCGTTATTCTTAATGTATTAGGCATTACCTTTTTATCCCTTCCTATCTTGGGAATAAGGTTTATCAATCATGCGTGGTATTTCTTACCGTACGCGAATTCAATGAGCTTCGGATTTTCTATCCAGCTCTTTAGGAATCTATATACATACGGTTGTGTACTTTCATGGTTATTCACTTTATTCCTCCTTCTTATTGTCGGTTGAGGTTAAGTCACTACTTAGTTGTAGTGCTTCCTCTACTATCAGTAGCTTTTGAATTATGCCCACTTACTTGATTTGTAAGAGAGTTCTTTACTTGTTCGACCTTGTATTTTCTATGCGTCGGTCCTTGTGACTTTGTAAGTTTCCTTCTATTTTTACCACAATTAACATTCTCCAAATTCCTAGCTATGCTACTAGATCATTACTGCACAAGCGCAATACCAAAACGCTCAGTCCTACAGAGTGCAGAGACGTAAACTCTTGGCGGTAAATCACTTATGCGATTGTAATAGGAATGCACATTGTTTCCTTGCTACCAGTCAGTCTACCATCTTGTATTCAACAATTCCGTAGCCTTGTGTGATTATTCACATAGACTGGTCTCTCGCTGCTCACCATGTTCGTGTTTATTTCCAACTTTGGGTTCCACGGCATCCGCTATTACATTAGCTTCTGCTCATGTATTTCCGCCATTCGTACTATGGCTCGCCATTTATTTGGCTGATTACAAATTATATATATTATTCCTACTGTCTCTGAGCTCCTTAAGCGTCATTTACTTATACTTCACGTTTCCACATACCGTGTTTCTTCTGAACCGGTTACTCCTTGGATGTCAACAATTGTTATCAAAGCTTTCTTCTTATCCAAGTTACTCTTGGCAATGTCTATATGCTCAAGCTTCACTACATTATTATTTCTGAAAGAGGTGTATTTTCTGGTATTTACTAATGACACCCTCTTCTTTGGAATACGCTCACCGTTCTCGCGGTCTTACAGCAACGAGTGGTATCTTTGCTCGTGAGTTATTAAACAATCTTACTGGTGCCGTTCATGGCAACTCTTCATATGGTTCACAATGGTTTTGCAACCGTTGGGTTGTGTATTACAACTGTTTCATGGCATACTAGCCACGTTGCCTAGAGCTCTGCTCATCTTAGGCTGTTTACAAGCATTGGTTCTCCTTATACCATTGAACGGCTCGGAGATAACATTGGGCTCCATGATAAGATCATCGCATCACGCATCCATCCGTTGGAGACCCTTTAAATATTTTGGTATTGATCGGTACCATTTATTTAATTTAGGGTATCCCCTGGTAAGTGGGATCCCTTCGGTGTTCTAACCGAGTGTTCATTATAGCTCTGGTGCTCTTATTATGACACTTCGTTCAACTATGTTGACTTTGATACCCTTTATGGATTGCTCCTGGGTGTTGTTGATTATGCCGTTACATCCGGCTAACATTTGAGTATGTTCTGTCTTCTCCGTATTGCGAATCTAGATTTCAAGTTGTCCCGTTTAGGGTTATACGTCTCCCGTTCTTAGGGTAGACTACAATACTGTTCTTATGGTTTTAACCGGTTTGGTATTTCCTTCGGTGGTGAACGGTATCCTACGGTACCTTAGATGATCACTCAGGGTATTATGTTAGGCATTGCCTTACTGTGTTTAGACTGGGTTTCCATTCCAGCTAATATGCATTGTTTCAATGTCCTTGAGACATATCCAATGTCTCTTAGTCAATTACTGGTGCTTCTCGTACTTTTTAACTCTTAATCGTCCTTCTGAAGTGAGTTCTTGACTCCTTAGCTTGTAAGCTAATCTGAGTTCCTTTGATTGTTCAAGGTGTCCAACTATTTCGGTTTGAATTTACTTATGGTTCGTAGAACGGAGTCGACTACTTCCCGTGTTTTGTACACTACATGTATACATACGTGGGGTACCTTATAGGTACGTTACCACTTACCCGAATAACTCACAATTGGTCTGTCAGGCCCGCAAGCTCCTTTGGAGTGCGGTCGTCCCATATCCAGTATTTGGGTACACTCGTAGTGCTCGTCACACGCCTAGGTGAAGTATTCTATTGCCAACTCCTCTTGTATCATTCTATGATACTAACCATGGTTGTTCTTGTTTGGTTTTAAAAATCTGGGGTTTAGAAAGAAAGGTTTGTGTTTGAAAGAAAAGGTTTGGTTTGAAATAAAAATCCTGAGTTAAAAAGATAATCTTCATGGCGTTGCCATGTCTAAGATCTTGACCAAGTTTAGCTTCTCGCTGACTGGTGTGTTTGTTAACAAGATGGTCAGGCCGTTAGGCCTTTCCAAGGTTTCATTCTTAAAATCCTTAGGATTAGTGATCCTATATTTGCTTCAGTCTTCATGGTGGTACTTTAGTAAGTACTTGTTGGTTGCTAAAAGTCTCCCAATTTGCCTTGTTGTTGCTGCACTTGCCTTGGCAAGTGCACGGGTACGTCAGTTTTCAGGTTATCATGTACCGATTACGGTGTTGTTTTCATCCATACTCGGTGGTTTTAATAGATCTTACTTTGATCTTTTGATCTTAGTGATCAATCTTTTGAGTAACTTCTCAATGTTCTTGACAGGTTTGTCGCTAATTCGGGTTCTTTCCCGATCCTTGAGGTACTCCGTGTACCTTGCTTCGTAGCTCGTTCCCACGCCTCTACGGTGGTTACCGAGGTTTGACTTACCCTTAGGAACTATGTTGTAGTCCTGTTGGGGTACGGTTACTCTCATAGTTGTCTAAACTATGTTACTAGGGTATTATTGCCCTTTTTAGCGTTGTAGGTTTGGAGTTATCCAAAATTGACTAAGTCCTTAGTCGGTTTGTATACCGTTAACGGTATTATCATGTGTTTGCAATCCGTAGACTCTCTTGTCTCGGGTTTTGTTTTCTCCGCCTTTTTGCTTCATTGCGTAGTTGTGCTTCCCTTCTTGTCAGGTATGCATGGTTCTCGCGATTGCGAAGCATGTCGCCCCATGGCGCCGCAAATTTCATTATCCTATATTTAGGATCTTCAATCTTCTGCCGTTAAGTACAGTTATGGTCATTCAAACGGGAACCATCTTCAGGATTCCTGTTCTTGGAATCTACCGTATGACTGGTTCTTTCTATTACAAATTATTTCACAACTGCCAGATCGGGTTTTCCCGAGTAAGAGAGGTCTTTCCATCTCCCTAGCGTTCTTCTCCCAACTTTATATCGGGGGTTGCGGAAGGCGGGATTGGTTATGTAGGTATCCAGATCACACTAGAAGTTCCTAACTAGCATACCTCACACGCTAACACTCAACCCTTAGCCCTAAGTCTCTAATTCCTAACTCAGTATTTTCCTAAACTCGGTATTTAGACCATCAGAGCGAAGTTGATACCACTTTTTGTAACACCCCTAGCGGTAATCCAGTCATTATCTCCTAACCCGTCTCAATTACCAACCACAATGCAGCGGAATTCAAACTACAACCGGGGGTGATACAATGCCGTTAGTCACCCACGTGACTAACTGTGAGCCTCGATTTTTGAACCATATCCTATGTTGATTCAGGTTGATTAGGATCAGGTCGGATTCTAGGTCCACTTATAACCTAAGCTTAACAACTATGTCATATAACACTAGTTATTAAATTCTAAGTTAGCTCACTGGAACCTAATTAGAGTCGCCACCTAATTTTGACCTAGGGTAAATTAGGAAAGGTGAGTTCAGGTTCGGGGGCTTGGTATACGACTTATTTAGGGTTCAAATTACTTTCATTACCCCTCTAAGTCGTTTTTCCTCTACTTAGTCATTTACGGCTTTAACCTAAGGTTGATTTACTAAATGAGGCGGCTTCTGTTTTTTTTGTGTTTTTTACGTTATATGACAGAAATTGAAAGGGTAAATTAAACTAAACTAAATAAGGGCTTCGTGACTTGAATTAGGTCAAAAGTTCTTTTGTCCGTGACCCCGGACTTGTTGTCCGTGACCACGGACTTATAACAGAAAATAACATCAGGAACACGAAAATAGCAAAAACACAAAGTTTTTTTAGTGTCAGGGACCCCGGACATCATCTTCAAAAAAATATTATTTCCCGTCCGTGGCCTCGGACACCCCGTCCGGGGCCTCGGACAAGGTGTCCACGGCTGTGGACGCCTACCGGACGGGCTCATTTTTAGGGTTCCGGGTGGAGTTTTTTGCTCAAATTTTGAGCGTATGCTCCTAATATTATTCTAAACCAGTTGGTGACTTCAAATTTCAGTTTTGAGGTTGAATTTTAGGGGAAACTTGGTGAGCAATTTATTGACTAATCGCAAACAAACAATAATTCGGGAGCCGAAAAAAAGGTCAGTTCGATCCCAAAATTTAACAGAGAGTTAATAAGGTTGTATGGATTTATAAAAGTAGAATTATAACCTGTTTTACCTTCGAATTCATGATGATTCTTCACATTGGGATTCTTCGGAGGCTCCGATGTTCCCGGTTCCGGATTGAGTTCGACTCGAGCTTCTGGTTGTTGACTGTTGATGATTTTCTTCACGTTTTACAGGTGGTTTGGTTGATGTTTGATGATTGTTGATGTGTTGGGAGTTGAAAAGTGTGTTTAGGTGGTGATTTCGGGGGATTTTTGACGTGATTTCGGTGCTTGGATGTATAAAAACGTGGAGGACTTGTGACGGCTAGGTTTTTTGACTTTGAAAGTGTTATCCTCTGCCCTAGGTCATTTTTGGAAGGTCCTTTTATAGAAAGAGCAAGGCCATGTTGATAGAACAAGATCTTTATCTAAAACCCTGATTTTGTGCTCTAAGGGAATCTGATTTTTTAGAATATGCTGCAGACCGAGAAAAATTATGAAACTTTAACTGAAGGTAAAGGATGATTATTAAGAATTTTGAGAGTTGGTATCGGGTTATTTTGATAAATGACCGATTAGATAAAAATCTCACAATCTAGAATCTCCCATAATTCATAACTTATTATTGGAAAGTCAAAATAACAAAATTCCAACCGCATTAGTCTACAAAAATCATCCTCTATCTTATATTAACATTTCATGACATTTTGATTTGATTTCGGTATTTTCCAGAGGAGAGAAAACATTGCAAAAATGTCTCTTTTAAATTTTGGGCTAAGGTTCCAAATAAGATAATTTCAGGTTTATGACTGTATGTAGCCATGCTAACCATGTGGCAATTTTATTTAAATTTTTGGAAACCTTTTTATTTCTATTTTGAGGCTATTTCATGTGTTAATTATTAAAGAAATTACCTTATAATATGAATTAAAAGCTAAATTTCTAAAATAAATATTATCTGAAAATGATGAAATACCCTTCATAATGACTATGATATTTGGGAGTGTTTGGAGGTTATGAACAAGTCATATGAAAAATAGAAAATCCCGAAAATGTCCTTGGAAAATCCCGTCTTGGTGCATTTTGACCGTTTTGCCCTTGTCTTTGCATTTATGCGCTTGATCCCTTTCCTGAGGGTCAAAATTTTGGGTATAACAGATTGCCCCCCGTCAACTAGGCTTTGTAATGGAAATGAAAAGTCTAGTTGATGCTTGAGTGATACCCCAAAATTTTGGATCCTAAAAGACCTCATATGCCGTTTGAAATCTAGTGGGTTTTGTCGAGCTATTCGAAGGCGCCAACTACCTGAAATGATGATATGTTGTCGAGCTATTCTAAGGCGCTGACTACCTAAAGTGATGAAAATGATGTCAAGCTATTCTAAGGCGTTGACTACCTAAAGTGATGAAAATGATGTCAAGCTATTCTAAGGCGTTGACTACCTGAAAATGATGAAAATGATGTCAAGCTATTCTAAGGCGTTGACTACCTAAAATGAATTAAAGTATGTCGAACATTCTAAGGTGTCGGGAACCTGTAATGCAAATGTAGATGTCATGCAGAAGAAGATGATGATGATATGCTAACGATGCTGATGATGTTGATGATGCTGACAATGCTCGGATGCTTCTGGGGACCGAAACCCGTTCCAATGCTCCTGGTTGGTATACTATGGGGACTTATTGCCTCTGCCCACCAACTGGGGTGCTGGGATAACTTCTAGATTACCAAGGGGACTTATTGCCACTGCCCACTAGTTGTTTCTCCCAAGACGTTGACATGAAGATGAGGACTTATTGCCTCTGCCCCGCCAACTTAGATCACGCTCTGTCTCGTACTTGTCTCGCACTGAAGATGATACTAGGTCTCGTACTGTCTCGCACTGGATGATGACGCTCGGTCTCGCACTGATGAAGGTGATGGGTCTCGCACTGATGAAGATGATGGGTCTCGCACTAACGAATATGATGGTCTCGCACTGATGAAGATGCATGGTCTCGCACTGAAGAAAATGATGGGTCTCGCACTGATGATGATGGTGGTCTCGCACTGATGAAGATGCATGGTCTCGCATTGAAGAAAATGATGGGTCTCGCACTGATGAAAATGGTGGTCTCGCACTGATGAAGATGCATGGTCTCGCACTGAAGTCTCGTACTAAACGGATGAAGAAAAAGCTGGATTTCACACTGATTCTGGGTCTCGCACTAAAAAAATGAGTTAGGAAGATAACGGTCTCGTGCAAATGATGAAAAATGATTACCGGAGTGCCAAACATGGTAATGTATGCAATCAAAATATATGAAAGATACTCGTTCAAAACAGGAAACTGTTGGAAAAGGTGCCAAACTTGGCAATGTTGAGGTGTTATGCAAAAGTTGTAAAATGCAACTAAAGTGCTTGTTGGAAGCTTGCCTAAAACAAGGAACTGTTGAAAAATGTGCCAAACATGGCAATGCTTGAGAAAAACTCTGCTGAAAAAGGAAAGTGAAATGATCATTTCCTGACTAAAAATTTCATATCTGCAATTTGTTTCTTAAGAAATGAACATGCCGTTGGTGGAAGTGTGTCGTGTTTGTTGTGGTGCTAAAGGTTTTTGTCGGTGTTCAGGATTCGTGATAGACCTGGGATTGGGTTGTGATTTTGGATGGTGATCAGGGTTATGACGGGCCTGATGTTTTTGTGGAGGTAAGGCCAATGACGGGCTTGGGAGTGTATGTGTGGTGGTAAAGGCTTATGTGTGCCTGTGGTGGGATGGTGGTACTCAAGCTTTGGGTTTCAATTGGTGTTGACATGGCAATTGTTGGAACCAACAATTGCCCCCAGTATTTTTCCCTTAGGACAATCTGAGCTAGAGTTCATGGCAATCGATCATTTCGATCGGAACGATCGATTGCCCCCAGTATTTTCTTTGATTAAACGCGTGAACGAGTCTCGTCCTCACAAGGTCAAGGCTTATGTTTTGATGTGGTACTTCCTAACCTACACTCAGCGTGTTTGATGCTTGTACTTGTTTCCCGCTCGCGGTCACAAATTCCAGACCATTGAATTTGACATTTGGCGGATTTACGCATTCGATCTGTTACTTTCACGTGATTAGATACACAACTATCAAGTCCGAAGTTTTTAAAGCTTATAATGTGGCCATAGGGTGTGATGAAAGGCGACGGGATCATGGAGGGATATTTGAGGTATGTGGAGCTTAAATGGGTGACCAAAGCTGCAACTTGCGTCTTCTCTCGGATTCATCTTCCTTATTTTGAAGTCGTCTAGCTGCTTCATGTTGACGTTGTTTTCAAGCTTTTGGACTTGGACTTTTGAAGTTGTCCTTTACACCATTTCTCTTTTCGTCATTTGGATTTCTTCGAGGCACTTCGGGTTTGCCTTTTTGTTTTATCCTTTATTGACTTTGCCTTCGGGGTTCTTATGTTTCCCGGTTTTGAGTTTTGAGAGCTGTTTTGATGTGAGCTCTCTAGGTCCTGTGCCACTTTGGGACCATTTGCGGATCGCTTCGTCATGCTGATAGCGGCATCGCTTCTTTGGACTGATTAGATTGTTATCCGAGAGTCGGGCTCCTCGCTTCCTTTGGTCACCGGGTCGGTAATTCATCATTGGCTGGGTGATTTTGTGGAGTTCATAATATCGAAAAGGGATATATGAAAGGCTCAGCGGGGGTTCCTAGGGTTTAATGTCAGGGTTCACAAGCTTTTTGGCTATGTGGTGCTGTACCTAGGTGCTTCGTCATTCCTGATAGTTGTGGATCCGTTCTTTGTTAATTTTCACAGGTCTAAGTGTAAATCTACAAATTATCTCCTTCGGTCGGAGTTAGTCGTTTACCTCACCTTTGAAAGTGGTCTCATCGGAGTCGTGTAAAAATGACACGCTCATTCACTCATGGTTTTACCTCTCAAGACACTCTCGTGAGGTTTTCACTCCGAAACTCGTTCGCACATTTAAACGAAAGATGGAAGGTGACGAACTTAAACTCAGATTGCCACTAGTATTGATTTGGGGTTTAAGACAACAATTTTAACAAGTGTGCACTTGGAATCGCTTTGAGGATCATTTTGGATGCTTTGGGATAGGTTGTGGTGTTTGGCAAGGCATGTTCAACTTTTAGAAACAAAAGACAGATCGTTCTGTCCCATAGTCGGGGGATGATTACTTCGTGATCCTTTTTCTTGAAAAAACACAAATGTCCATCAAATTTTTTTATTGTTCTATTTTTTCCTTTTTTTCAATGAATGAATTTAAAATGGTTTGTACAAAAATTGTGAAAATGGAACTATGACTTTATTTAATGAATGAAAAGATAATGTTGGAAATTACAGACTCAGAAAAACTTCCGAAAATGATAAAAGAAATTAACTACTACGAAAGTTGAAAGACAACTAAACAAGAAAGGAAATTTAATGACCAAAGTAAAATAACAATCTCTAATGATGCTGAACTATCTGATGCCAACGTACTGAAGACTCGAGCTCTCGACCGTCGAGACGCCATTGAGATGACCGTGATCGTCTTCCTTCTGAACTTTGAGTGGGCTCCGTGAAACGTCTAAGCTAGGAATGCCTATGGGTTATGTATGAGGTACCTAGGCCTGAATCTTTTTCAAACTGGGAGTGTGGCGCATGGACTAGAGTGATTTGTAGACTAAAACAGACGTGTGGACCTGAATGCCCTTAATCTGGAAGTGAAGAAAATGGGCTGAAGGAAATGGACTGTGAATGGGCCACTGGGCCGAGAGAGAAACCATTGAAGTCTAAGATTCATTTGATGTTCTTATCGGGCCTTGAGGCCAGAAAATAGAATGAGTGAGTTATGCAAAGTATTTTGAATTCAAATTTTTTATGCTATGGGCAAAAATTCTGGATTGAGAGTGAAGTTCATGGGCCAAAGCTGGTCCATGAGCGCAGATGGAATGAGTTATAAGTGTTGTACTTGGGCTGGAATGTGTTCGGGCTAGGAACAAGGAACGTGAACCAGAATGATTTCAAAAGCTATGTTCTAGATTGGAATGGAATTTGGGCCAAAATCTAAACGAATGACCCAGAATGGGCCTAAGAGACGATACCTAGATCTAGGACTTTTGGCCGAAGGCCGAGTGAAAGAAGTTTTCCTGGACTAGAATAGGCCTTGGGCCGACGGAATTTTCAGTGAAAAGGCTTGATTAATTTTTTTGTAAATTACCTCAAATTTGAGTGAATTTCTTTTCCATGGGCCTAGAACTAAATGGGTAATTCAAGTTGGGCTGAAAAAGAAATTACTTAAATCTAAATTTTTGGGCCGAAGCCCAAATAACTCACATATTAAACCAAACAGGGCCTCTGGGCCGCAAACAAATAGAGCTGCCAATTTGGGTTGGGCTAGGTTGATGTAGAAGAAGCTCCTATCAATTTATAGGCTGGGTAGCGGGCCGACCATACAAGCAAATAAGGCCCACACAAATTCAACATGTCCTCACTAGACGTTTAAATCAAACTGGGTATGGATCGATCCGGAGAGGTGCTTGGGGCATGAGCCCAGGTCACCACAAAGGAATAGGGCTTGCACGCTATTCTCTTTGGGTTTCCCCACTTTTTTCACATCACCCAAGGGTGTGTGTCTACGGTCAGGTCTTTGGATGACCAAACAAGGCTAGGTAAGGACACTGCCAGGAAAATGCTTGGGGCTAAAGCCCAGGTATTAAGAGGGTGTGGTTAGACGACACCCTCCTCTTTTCCCCCACTTATTCACATCACCTAAAAGGTGTGAGTCCCTGACAAGGGACCCTCAAATGGGTCCTGGGGTGAAATCGGTTTATGTGGACCCTCGCTCTCATATGATGCAAGGGTACATAAATTTAAATTGCGCACAAAAGTAAACAAACAATGTAATGAAAAGCCATAAATAAACATTTTCGAGTTAAGCCCTCTTCCTTAAAATTAAACCAGTTAATATTAAGAATTTGGCCCCAGCAGAGTCGTCATTCTGTAAGCCTCGATTTTTGAACCCTATCCTATGTTGATTCAGGTTGATTAGAATCAGGTCAGATTATAGGTCCACTTATAACCTAAGCTTAACAACTATGTCATATAACACTAGTTATTAAATCCTAAGTTAGCTCACTGGAACCTAATTAGAGTCGCCACCTAATTTTGACCTAGGGTAAATTAGGAAAGGTGAGTTCGGGTTCGGGGGCTTGGTATACGACTTATTTAGGGTTCAAATTACTTTCATTACCCCTCTAAGTCGTTTTTCCTCTACTTAGTCATTTACGGTTTTAACCTAAGGTTGATTTACTAAATGAGGCGGCTTCTGTTTTTTTGTGTTTTTTAACGTTATTTGACAGAAATTGAAAGGGTAAATTAAACTAACCTAAATAAGGGCTTCGTGACTTGAATTAGGTCAAAAGTTCTTTTGTCCGTGACCCCGGACTTGTTGTCCGTGACCACGGACTTATAACAGAAAATAACATCAGGAACACGAAAATAGCAAAAACACAAAGTTTTTTTAGTGTCCGGGACCCCGGACATAAGGTCCGTGACCCCGGACATCATCTATAGAGTTAAAATCATCAAATTTCAAAAAATATTATTTCCGTCCGTACGGGCTCGTTTTTAGGGTTCCGGGTGGAGTTTTTGCTCAAATTTTGAGCGTATGCTCCAAATGTTATTCTAAACCAGTTGGTGACTTCAAATTTCAGTTTTAAGGTTGAATTTTAGGGGAAACTTGGTGAGCAAGTTATTGACTAATAACGCAAACAAACAGTAATTCGGCAGCCGGAAAAAGGTCAATTCGATCCCAAAATTTAACAGAGAGTTAATAAGGTTGTATGGAGTTAGAAAATTAGAATTATAAGCTGTTTTACGATCGAATTCATGATGATTCTTCACATTGGGATTCTTCGGAGGCTCCGATGATGCCGGTTCCGGATTAAGTTCGACTCGAGCTTCTGGTTGTTGATTGTTGATGATTTTCTTCACGTTTTGGAGGTGGTTTGGTTGATGTTTGATGATTGTTGATGTGTTGGGGGTTGAAAAGTGTGTTTAGGTGGTGATTTCGGGGGATTTTTGATGTGATTTCGGTGCTTAGATGTGTAAAAACGTGGGGGACTTGTGACGGCTAGGTTTTATGACTTTGGAAGTGTTCTCCTCTGCCCTAGGTTGTTTTTGGAAGGTTCTTTTATAGAAAGAGCAAGACCATGTTGATAGAACAAGATCTTTATCTAAAACCCTGATTTTGTGCTCTAAGGGAATCTGATTTTTTAGAATATACTATAGCCGAGAAAAATTATGAAACTTTAACTGAAGGTAAAGGATGATTTTTAAGAATTTTGAGAGTTGGTATCGGGTTATTTTGATAAATAACCGATTAGATAAAAATCTCACAATCTGGAATCTCCCATAATTCATAACTTATTATTGGAAAATCGAAATAAAGAAATTCCAACGGCATTAGTCTATAAAAAGCATCCTCTATCTTATATTAAAATTTCAGGACATTTTGATTTGATTTCGGTATTTTCCAGAGGAGAGAGAACATTGCAAAAATGATTGAATTTCTCTTTTAAATTTTGGGCTAAGGTTCCAAATAAGATAATTTCAGGTTTATGACTGTATGTAGCCATGCTAACCATGTGGCAATTTTATTTAAATTTTTGGAAACCTTTTTTATTTCAATTTTGAGGCTATTTCATGTGTTAATTATTGAAGAAATTACCTTATAATATGAATTAAAAGCTAAATTTCTAGACTAAATATTATCTGAAAATGATGAAATACCTTTCATAATGACTATGATATTTGGGAGTGTTTGGAGGTTATGAACAAGTCATATGAAAAATAGAAAATCCCGAAAATGTCCTTGGAAAATCCCGTCTTGGTGCATTTTCACCGTTTTGCCCTTGTCTTTGCATTTGTGTGCTTGATCCCTTTCCTGAGGGTCAAAATTTTGGGTATAACACTAACAAGGCCACATCCAAACCAAACAAACAATACAATACAATATCGGTCTGATAGGTCATTATACCGAGCACACTATACAAACGTTTCCAATGCTTAATCAAATCTCAATCCAAATACAATCCTCAAATCCTTAGTCTACAATTACAATATCCATTCTATGCTATACCGAGTATCTACAATTCCCACATCTATTGACGACCTTTCGGCCTTACAATTCCATAATACAAAGAATACAACCTTTTAAACATCTACCCACGCTTACATAGCAACCCGTCCTACACTCGAACGGTATTCGGCTTCATTATTCCTGTAAAATAAAAATAGCACCCCAAGGGGCTCAACAAAATTGCTGCATATGAAATTCGCATACCCCGCGCACTAGCGAGGGTACGCTGACTATTTGGTCGAGAGCATGAGATTCATTTTATTTCAATTAACATGCATACAACATACATTATATATGTAAATTCACACAATCAAGGTTCGACATCGAACACAACACTAACACACACATCAAGGGGTTAGTTCAATATATATATATTTAGGCTTGGAGGGTTCCACCTCACTATGCCTTAGTTCATACTTCAATGTCTTACCCACACTCTTGGGTTACACTTACTCAACTCTCTTACTCTCAAACTCAACAAGCTTTACAATACTCAATCTCAGGGCTTAATACTCAAGTTACCAACTCAACACTCAACTTTCTCATGTCTCAACTCAATACTCAATACTCAATTCACTACCTCAATCAAATTCTCAAACCAATAATCAATACTAAAAGGAATCTTTTAAGTCTTTGCCACGACCTCCGGGCAAGGTCATACACAAGACCCACCACCGGGCTTACAAATACAAAAGGAGCTATGCATTTAGCTCCTCAAGTTCTCAAATGTCCAGTTCTCTACCGGACTACTCAAATTCCCAAAACTCCTCTCTCGGAGTCATTTCACAATCTCATGCATTAGCATAGAGGTATCTCTCTCGATAACATCTATTGGCTTGGGGAATTCCTCAATGTCTAATATACTAAGATTTAATGTTTTACCCAACTTATCGAATACTCATGTTCAGGACATAGTTCATGAAATACCCCAAACCTTAGTATGTTGTTTAAACATTAAAATATGATATATTAAGACAAAAAAATGTCTTAGAAACATTAGTAAACAATTTAAACCATAGAAAACACAAATAAGTACCTTAAACTCAATATGGGCGAAAATGTGCTCTAAGCTTGGGATAATCTTGGTTAAGACCTAATGAGCTTACCAAGACCTTATCTATATATTAATGAAAATATTAAACCAATTACCAAAGAAAACCAAACTTGAAAACAAGTTAAAACATAAAATGTGCTTTAAGGAGTCTTAAAGCACATTTTTGAAAATTGTCTTGTAAATGAGTTTTGAATGGCTAAATGTCCATCATTACTTTTTAATTAACATGTGTACTACTTAGTATCACATTAGGAAGTCTAAATCAATGGGAAATCAAAAATTTCACAATTATGTGCCTTGTTTTGTGAATAGTAACTAAAATAAGCTAGTTTATAACATAAGTCAACATAAGCAAGTTAATGGGTCAACAAAGACCAAAACACCCCTTATTACTTAATGGGGGCCGGTTTTATAAGGGTGAGTCATCCCCCTTTGTTAGTTTATTAAGCAAGTAAAATTAATAAAGTAAGTCACTATTTACTTTAACTACAAATATCTCCAAAAGTAACTCAAACTTCATTCTCTTCATTTCTCTCATGTTCCCACCGTCACCAACCTTCCTTCTCCCTCTCTTTCACGGTAATGCTACAGCAACAACATCAACCCTCATCTTCCATTGCCATTTTCTCTTAGCTCCATTTGCCAAATCAAAAACCAAGACCATCATTCTCTTTGTCTTGCCAAGCTCCTCAACCTTGTCTTCTCGAAATTCCAAGAGCTCCATTTCGGTGCCAAGAGGAATCTCCATGGGAGGAGCTTGAGCTCATCTTTTCACTTCTAATTGTTCTCCTTTGCTTCAAGGTAAGAAAACTCAAAGAAAAACAACATTTCCTCCATGTTTTAGTGTTGTCCGAAAATCATCTCTTCATGGTGTGTCCTCTTGCTTTGTTTTAGCTTCATTCCAATCTTTCAAGGACTTGGTGGAGTCCTCTCTTGCTACTTATTCAAACTCTCTTTCATTACCAAGGTAAAACAACTATCCTAATGTTTTAAGACAATATATGTAACTAGGGTTTATAATGAGATTAAGCATGAAGCTTGAATACTCATTACCTTGCTTGTATATTGATTAGAAGTTGACAAGCAACTAAAGCCATGCCGATTTTAATCAAGGAAACAAGAAAGAAGTTTGTGAGGAAAAGAGGTAAATATGCTAACCTAATGTAGTTTAATGTCTAAGGAAAAATGAGCTTATATTGCTTATGAAAACTACCTAAAGAGCCAATGATAAATGAGTTAGTAAAATGCTCTCAAGGAGTTTATTAAGGGCATATGTATTGTTGGGTGTATTTGCAGGTCAAAGGCAAATATAATGTGGGAAATTCAGTGTTTAAGGTTTATGCAATTTAAGGGCCTAAGAGCCATGTTATTTAAGGGCCTAAGTGCCATGCAATTTAAATTATGCACTATTTTGTGATGTAGTGTTAAATGGGTGAAGTTTTGTGTATAAGAATGTTCTTGGTGGATTTAAGTGTTCTTGGATGTTTAATGTAAAAATGATGTGTTTTGGTGTAACAAGATGTTAGTTGAACCCATGTTAAAATTTAGTTAATGTATAAGAAGTTCTAAGCGTTTAAATGAGTTTCGATGAACTAGGAGGTGTTGGAAATGGATAAGTGTTGTTAGAGAAAGAACCAAGTAATGAGTTGTCCTAGAAGGCAAAAAGGACTTGAGCATTATCTTGGAGGTTTTAGAATGCAAATGAGTGTTTTGGAAAACACCAAAGTCATTTTGGACTTGTGTTGAGACTTATGTAACTTTGGTAAACAAGGGGAAAGTATAAAGTTGTAAAAGGATTTGAAGAATGACATAAGGAGTTGGTTTGTAAGAAAGATGCTTGGGAGATGTGTTATAGTGGTGAGGAACATTTGGCATAGTGGTTATCATAGGTATGAAACATCACTTAGAAAACTAAGGAGAAAACATTATAAGTGTTAGGAATTTTGGTAAGAAATGACTAAGTGTTTAAGGAGATAGAAAATGAGTTTTATGGATGTTGTATGAGGGTTTAAGTGTGCCAAATGATGTTAGAACACATTAGGAGGCTTGGAAAAGTTGGAGGAGATTTGACAATTTTTGGGCAGTTCTGGTGTTGACCGATAGGGGGCCGACCCAAGTTGGGTCGGTCGACCTCTGTAAGTCGCCAGTGCATGGTTCTGGAACGGTCCGACCCAGGGGACTTGGGTTGGACATGGGTCGGTCGGGCAAAAATCAGAGAACGGAAATGTTTCTGGGAAGGACCGACCAGAGACTATGGTCGGTCGGAATAGTGTTGGTCGTTCGGGTGAGTTTTGAAAGACGGTAAAGTTTCTGGAATGGTCCGACCCAGAGACGTGGGTCGCGACAAAGTAGAATTTTTCAAATCCGAGAATTACTGGGAACGGACCGACCCAGTTGGTTGGGTCGGTGGTTGGGTCGGTCTGACCCAAAACTTAAAAAAAAAAACAGAAAAGATTATGACTTTGTAGTTAACCTTAGGGGGTATAATGAAGATAATCAAGGATAAGTTTGGGCATTAAAACATGTCATATAACCATGTAAATACTTTGAAATTTGAAGTTAAGTAAGTTAATTAACCGACGTTATTAATTATGTATAGGAGTGGCCTACGGTGGAAATCAATCGAGCAAGGACCAAGGTATGGTTTTCTTGCAGTCTGTGCCTACCGGTTACACCGACTTGTGTGTTGTTTTTGTTTTTCTGTGTTTATGACCTTATAAGACTTAAGTCATGTAACGAGTTTATAGTTGTTTATACTATGGTATTGTTGAAATGTGACTCATCTCCCTTGTGTGCGTCTAACAAGACCTAACCACTTGCTTGTGATTTGTATATTAAGTTCCAACGTTGAACTTCTAACAAGTGCTAACTGGGGAGTGAGGAATCCGGTTGTCCGGTCTCGCGTATATGTATAAGAGTAGATATCTGCAACAGATTCGACTCTTTTCTTGTTAAGGTTGTTCTCCTTTATTTGGCGTTCGATCTCCCGTTAGCTTCAACCAAAGCTTACCTATTCTGACTTATGATCGGTCTAGGGGAAATGTGTGATTGTGGTGTGTTCGGATCACTATATCAGATCCATCTTGAGTAAGTTACTCGTTCGACTAACAGAACGATAATGAGTTTATGTAACAAGCTGAACATGAGGGTGAACCATTCTCTAGGCTTACGTTATTAACTAACCTTCTTGGTTTATTTACTAAGTTAAATGTTCTCACTATGTATGTGTTGATATGCTAAGCAATATTTCTTGCTCTGCTATATATGGATGTTTTAAAAAATCAATGCCATGTTATCATGACAATAGTTGCGCGTATCCCGGTAGCCGATGGGCTGCGCGTTAACCATACCAGCCAAGGGTTGCTGACCCCCTCGGGGGCTCCATATTTATTTGCAGGATGAGGATCGAAGAAGCAGAGTGGCTCTAGATCTAGGTTATGAAAATACTTTGATCATTTGGATGTTGGGCCCGGGATGCGCCTGTGCTCCCGTGGCGTTATATTTTGGATTACGTTTACATTACGGTGATGGTTTACAGTGATGGGATGTAAGTAAATACTCGGTATTGTGATTATGTATATATGGTTATTAGTTTCATGCTCGGGAGTCTGATCATCGGACCGGTACATTTGTATTTATTCTGCCTTGTTAACCACGTGGGTGGTTAACGGCGTTGTAACACCGAATCGTTTAGTTACAATTTAGTTGTTTAATACCGCTGTGATTTCATTTATTGTTAAGTGCGTAGTAGGGGTGTTACAAAAAGTGGTATCAGAGCGAAGTATCGCTCTGATGTCTAGAGTACCGAGCTTAGGAATATACCGAGTTAGGAAACCTAGCTACAGTTATTAAAGTGAACAGTTATGGAAAGGTTAACCACTAACTAAGTGTGGCAATACCTTATTGTCGGAAGGATGTTACAACCGTTGGAGCCGATAAGTGTGCAAGCAAAATGCTAATGAGTGACCATGTGAATACAGATGTCAGGTAGACCACGTGGTGGAGGCCGCAGGCGCGGTACTGATGATACAGGGAACCAGGGAGAGAATACTACGGCACAAGTCATGGCCGACGCTGTAGCGGCTGTCGTAGCCCAGATGGTCCCGCAGTTGGTAGCAGCGATACAGCAGGGGCAACAGCCCGAAGTTCAGCCACCACCGCCACCGCCTCGAGAGACCAACTGGGTCAAGGCGTTGGTAGACTTGAGACCACCGTCGTTCAACGGGGAGACCGACCCTAGTAAGCTGGAGGCGTATATCTCCGAGTTGGAGACCGCCTACGAGACCTTGGATGTGCCTGCTGGGGCCAAGGTCCGTCTTGTCGCTTACTACCTGAAGGGTTCGGCGCAAAGTTGGTGGAAGCTTGTGAGAGAGGACAGGATGGCTGATCCTCAGTTTGGTTGGAGGGAGTATACGGCTCTGCTGCGAGCCAAGTATTATCCTGTGCACGTACAAGAGGCCAAGCGCCTAGAGCTGGATAGCCTGAGGCAAGGGGATAAGATGTCGGTTGATGACTACTATACCGCTTTCACCGGCCTTATCCACCTATTGCCGGACCTGGGATACTCGAACCGGGTGTTGGTGAACCGTTTCTACAACGGTCTCAGCCACCGTCTTCGCTACGGGATGGGGTCAGCTGATTACCACTTGGTATAATTAGAATACAGTGTGATGTGAATAATGTATGCCTTAAGTGGATATTAATGTGAGTTTATGAGTTGTTTGCGGGGCATGACTGACGTCCTAAATGTAGGAGTGCTATCATGCCGCTGCTAAGGTTGAGATCACCGTCTGTCTGAGGGACGAGGAGAATGCGCTCAAGCGCAAGGTCTCGAGCGAGGGCCAAAGCACGCAAGGGTACGGGGGAGGAAAGAAGAAGAAACCTTATCCCCAGGCCCAGAAAGGCCAGCAACAGGGTGGCAAAGGCCAAGCCCAGACCACCACCGCTGAGGAGCCGTTGAAGCTCACCTATGCCTATCCGGCTAAGCCCTTACGCCCTATGCCTATGCGGCTAAGCCCTTACGCTCTTACCCACCCAAGGGTAATTAATTAATTCCGAATGCTGAATTCCAGTGTGTATTGTTATATGGTGAAGTGTATTCTGAATGTGTGTTGTGTTAGCAGCCAGCACGGGCTCTGGACCGGAGCGCCACTACTACTGTAAGTGGTGTAACGGGGACCACCCCGGCAAGGACTGCAAGGGGAATGATGTGCAGTGTCGCTACTGCGAGAAGTGGGGTCACCGTGACTATGAGTGCTACCGGAACCCCAACAGCAGAAACCATAAGCCCAAGGGGCAGTGGAAAGGTAAGGCCACCACGACCACCGATGGCCTGAAGACGACTAATCAGCCACCCACCGATCAGAGGAACACTGATTCCCAGAAGGGGAAAGGGACAGGATCCGGCAAGGCCGCCCTGAATGTGGTGGACCGGTCTGAGGCGCCAGGACCCTCTTCTAGACCAGGTACTACCTAAACGGTTGAATGAAATAAGTGATTGCATACCGCATTTCATGCATGTGTGTTAGTGAGTCTAAGTGTATAACCATGTAAGTAAAGAGTTAAAGTATAGTGTGAAAACACCTAAATTAGGTAATCTGAAAATTTAGGAACCTTCAATATCTGTTATCCAATCCCACCCACACCAAACCCTGAAGAAACCACCATCAGCATCACCGACTTTCCGATGGAGCAATGTCAGGTTATCCAACCAGGTATGATACTCTTAAATGGATACCTGACACCTGAAGCACAAATCCACATCATCTGGTGATGCAACGAGATACGAGCAGCACCTGGAGGTTTCTACACACCTGAATACCCAAGCGGATAGAAAATGAAGCTGAAGATGATGTGCATGGGTAAGGACTGGAATCCTTACACCAAAACATATCAAGATGTGCGAGCAAAGGACGGAGCAACTGTACAGATGATACCTGAGGAGTTCCTTACGGTCGTAAACCACGCCGTGGGAATTGCTCAGCAAGTTGAAACGGATTCAATTCCAAGCGTTAAAGCAGATTTATGTATTGTGAACTTCTACCAGAAAGGTGGACGGTTAGGGTTACAGCAAGATAAGGACGAGTCACCCGAGTCTCTAAGTAAGGGAGTACCCGTGGTGTCTTAGTCCATTGGTGATACCGCTGTGTTTATATATGGCGAGCAGAAGCGTGCTGATCTCGCGAGGAAGTTAGTGTTGAAGTCAGGAGATGTGTTAATCATGGGTGGACAGTCAAGGATGTTGTATCACGGTATCAAGAAGATCAAACTGAATACTGCACCTTCGACAGTGATCAATGCCACACACATGAAACCCGGACGTTTGAATTTGACCTTCAGACAGTTTTAAAGCCTTGTGTAACTATGTAATGTGTTAAGCCAGTTGTATGTTAAGGATGCTATATTTAGCTAAGTTTACAATGTAACCGACTTGTGATGTGAAAGAAGTGTTAATGAATAAGAGGAGATATTTTGAAGTATGTCAACCATGTTGTTACTATATACTTATGAGTTTGCCAATAAATTAGGTTGTGCACTCGGAACGGGAGGAATACTGAGTGTTTGCAATGAGGCAGAAGCCGGCAAGAGAGGCACAATCCTCACCGGTACCTTTCCAGTCAATGGCGTGGACGCTTCGATCTTGTTCGACTCCGGAGCCTCGCATACATTTATTTCGCTATCTTTTGCGAAGAGGCTGGGGTTAGACGGTGAAGAGATGCCAGACTTTCTAGTCACTCTCCCGTCGAAAGAGCGGATCAGGTGTACCCGCTACCACCGAGGTGCTGTTGTACGAATTAGAGAAGAAGAGTTTCCGATCGACTTGATAGAGTTCGACGGACTTGGTTTTGATGTAATTGTCGGGATGAACTGGTTGGAGCGGTACAAGGGCATAATCCTATGTGCCTAGCATTGTCTGCTTCTTTGGAGTTCGTCTGGGGTTACTATATCATACCGCCAGAGGCCCAGGGAGCCTTCGACTCAGATCATCACCGCCATGGCTATGTATCGTGAATTACAACGAGGGAGTGATGTATACCTCTGCTATGTCCAGGACATCGAGAGAGACCCAGAGTTTAGCTCATATGTGCCGGTAGTGTCGGAGTTTCCTGATGTATTTCCTAAGGAACTGCCGGGCATGCCGCCAGCATGAGAAGTTGAGTTTGAGATTGATTTGGTACTGGGCACTGGACCAATTGCGAAGGCGCCCTATCGTATCGCTCCAGCAAGATGACAGAGCTCAAGGAGCAGCTGAGAGACCTACTTGACAAGGGATTTATCCGCCTAGCATTTCACCATGGGGAGCGCCGGTCCTCTTCGTGAAGAAGAAGGATGGTAGCCTCCGCCTCTACATCGACTATCGAGAGCTGAATGCAGTTACGGTGAAGAACCGTTATCCTTTACCACGCATCGACGACTTGTTTGATCAGTTGAAAGGAGCATCAGTATTCTCCAAGATAGATTTACGATCCGGTTACCATCGGATTGCTATCCGGGAAAGTGATATAGAGAAGACCGCATTCAGAACCAGATATGGACATTATGAGTTTACGGTTATGCCGTTTGGGTTATCCAATGCACCTGCCAAGTTCATGGACTTAATGAACCGCTTGTTCCAAGATCAGTTGGACAAGTCAGTGGTAGTCTTCTCGATGATCACTTGTACTCGAAATCGAGAGTGAGCATGAAAGCCACCTGAGAAGTGTGTTGCAAACATTGAGGAAGAATCAGTTGTATGAGAAATTTTCTAAGGGTGAATTTTGGTTGAACCAAGTATCCTTTCTTGGTCATGTGATTTGAAGCCAGAATCGCTGTGGATCCGACAAGAGATGAGTGCGCACTGGCCTAGACCGAAGACAGTTACCGACATCCGGAGTTTCCTCGGTCTGGCAGAATATTATAGGAGTTTGTGAAGGACTTCTCCAGTTCTCGAAGCCGATGACTTCCTTAATGAAGAAGGATGCCACCATTTGAGTGGACAGTCGACTGTGAGAGTTCTTTCCAGAGTCTCAAGGATGCTCTGACATCTGCACCAGTCTTGACTATACAGACGGTCCAGATGGTTTTGAGGTCTATTACGACGCATCAGGCAAGGTATGGGTTGTGTGTTGATGCAACACGGGAAGGTCGTAGCATATGCCACCCGACAGCTGAAGAAGCACGAAGAGAACTACCCTACCCACGACTTAGAATTGGGTGCCATTGTCTTCGCATTGAAGATATGGCGACATTACTTGTATGGGGTAAGCGTGACAATTTATTCTGATCACAAAAGTTTGAAATACTTGTTCACTCAGACGGAGTTGAACATGAGACAAAGAAGATGGGTCGAGTTCTTAAACGACTATGATAAGTGTCCAAATGAGCATATTTATTAGGTGTATTTCATGTATAATATTAGCACTTTTCTTGCTCATTCTCTCCACTTCGGTTGATTTTCCTCTAGTTTATGTTTTATTATTTATCTCACAAAATTATTGGTTTAACATGAGGAAAACCAAGCCGGGAGTAAAGTAGACGAAGAGACGAACGCGTAGACGCAGACGGCTCAGAAAACGGAGTCCCAACGAAGAATCTAGAGCCGTCAAGTTCGAAGGAAAATAGGTCACGGTCAAGGTGTAACCCCCATATTGGGGCGGTCAGAAACCGCCTGTGGAACCGCCCATATTGGGGCGGTCCTCTCTATGGGCAACCGCCTGTATTTGGGGCGGTCCTCTCTATGGGCAACCGCCTGTATTTGGGGCGGTCAGAGCAACAAACCATTTGGGCGGTCAAGACAACAGAACCGCCTGTATTTGGG
This sequence comes from Limonium bicolor, assembly GCA_023374045.1. Lineage (NCBI taxonomy): Eukaryota > Viridiplantae > Streptophyta > Magnoliopsida > Caryophyllales > Plumbaginaceae > Limonium > Limonium bicolor. The sequence goes on from CM041779.1 coordinate 100,383,320, forward strand.
CGGTCAAGAGCAACAGAACCGCCTGTTGGAGGCGGTCAAGAACAACTAAACCGCCCAAAATGGGGCGGTCAGCACAAAGGGAACCGCCTCTTTAAGAGGCGGTTAGGGCTAAAATATCAACCGGACTAGTTTTCTTCTTCGCGCAGTCGTCGTCTTCAACTTGAAACGCCATATCTATCTACTCCGCACCGCCTACCATATTTCCCTCACGCACTGAGCTTCTGTCCCCTGCAATTAATGCTTCAATAAATGAAGCAATCAATGAAGCAAATATCTACGGGAACCTCCTCATTTCTTCTATAAATACCCAACTCTCCACAGCCTTACGAGTGCACGGAGAAAACCAGAAAATCATTCACACTCACCTCATCTCATTCTCTTCTTCCAGTAAATCACCCCGTATACCATTTCACTCCATTAATTCTCTAAATCCATTTCACTTATAATAACCACGTACATGTTTCACTCTTCGACCTCTCCATTTCTCCATTCACTAATCACGTCTCCGTGCTGTTATTACGTCCAACCTCTGTCAGATTTATTACCAGTTAATATGTCTGGCTAAGAAGGATTTGCTCCGGGCAAGGTTTTAAATTATGGTTAGTTTAATTAATAAATATTTCTACCGGTTAAAATAAATACAGTTTGTTACGCTTAAAGGTTTCCACTCAGCATTTTAATAAATTACATGGATTTAAAATGCTTTCTAAGTCTATTTTGATCAGACCAGGTGATAAATAGACAGGTTATTTAAGCCGTAAATTTGGAGAAAACTTATTATGATTTAATGAGTTAGTATTTACAGATGCAATTATAATTCCTCATATTTAAACGTCCGTTTATTTATAAATTGCTTGAACCTGATTTGAACCTTGCATTTATAGTAAATGAGTTCTTAAGGGTCTATGATTTAGTCCTTAGGATAATAACAGGAATTTTGCCAACTAATTTATTAAACCGGTAGAGATAGCATAGTTAATCTAATTATATAAAACCTGAACCCGGAGTTCCATTTAATTCATCTGCATCAGTAATTTAATCTGCTATTTTTAATTCTCTAAACAAGTCAATTAACTTCCCCCCTTTTTGTGACAAGCTTAGGTAAAAATTAATTCACCTAGTCCCACGGTTCGATATCCGGTCGCTTACACTTAGCTACACTACTACGACCGGGATTAATTTGCAGCCCGACTGTTATTTTGGGTTTTAATTTCTCTTCTTTTACTTAATCTCACCTGCATAATCACTCACCAAATAATAAGTCTGCAAAATGGCGCCGTTGCCGGGGACTTGATTTAATCTAGTCCCTAAGCCCGGTTAATTCACCTGTTTAATTACAAAATCTGTTAATCTATTAATATAATAATAAAAAAAACAACTGAATCCAATTTCGGACAGATAACCTCGGACACTTGACTTGGACATCTGACCTCGGACTTTGGACTTCTAACTTCTAACTTCTTAATATTATTGTCTGTATTATTACCTTATTTCCAGTACTGTATTTATTACCTTAAAATTTCCAGTACTGTATTTATTACCTTAAAATTTCTGTCATTTCTTTCCATTGTCATTTCGTTCCCTTGTCATTTAAATTTCTGTCATTTCGTTCCATTGTCCCTAACTACTAACTTAAAATTTCTGTCTACTAACTCCTAACACTCTTATTATTCTAACGTTTAACCAGTTCTTTTCTTGTTTTGAGTGGTATATGCCTTTTACCAGGTCAACCAGTCTTCCAGAGAATATCAATAATCACACGGTCGGTTATAATCCAGAAATAGAGAGAACCTTTCTGCGTACCCTTAGGCAGAGACGTACTCAACAGAACATTACCACCACAGTGATAGATTCTGACCTCGAAACCAACATGGCAGCTACACACAACGGTTCGAAATATCAACAGGCCGTCTAACCAAGGACAACAGCCTGCTATCATCCTTCCTCACCTCAGCCCATCCGAATACGATGAGTGGCAGAAACTGAAGCCATATCATCAGATCAGATGTGTGAAAGAGCTGGGTATGTTCGATGGCACCAGTCCAGACGAAGCCCTGTTACATGTTACAAAATTCCTACAACATGCCAACAGCCTTACTGCAACCGATGCAGTACTTCAATATGCAAGATTGTCTTTATTCCCACACAGCCTGACGGGAAACGCGAGCAAGTGGTACCATAGCTTAACACCGAGTACCATTGGTACCTGGGACGACATGGCCACCAAGTTCTACGACAAATTCCTACCTCCGAGCCGAACTTTGGAGATGATTGCTGAAATTTAATTTCAGGCAACCAGCGTCGGAGAATATTTGTGAAACTTGGGACCGTTTCAAGGGTCTACTACTCACTTGTCCTCACCACGGTCTAACGAAGGAACAAGTATCACAATTGTTCTACAAGGGCTTAATCGGTCCATGCAGAACGATGGTGTTATCTTCGTTAGGAGCTGACGTTCTAAAGAAGCCGGGAGCACAATTTCTAAACAGCATGGAGTCACTCTGTGAGGAAATTAGAGACTGGGCCTCCGGTGGATCAAGGAGCGCTACTCCAGGATTATATCATGTTGGGGAAAGTGATAGCAAGTTCGATCAATTAATGAAAAGCCATGAACAACTCATGGAAAGCAATGCTCAACAAGCAACAAAAGTGAGCACTTTACAGAAAGTAGTCGAACAAATGGCTATGAATTCCTTCCCTCAGCAAGCTAAGTCACTGATCTCCCGACCACCTACTACCCCTCCAGGCTACGCTCCTCAATCTCAACCAACTCCAACAAATTCTTGTACGCAATGTTGCGGGCCTCATGATTACGATCAATGCCCCCAACTACAAGAAATGAAAGCAGCAGAGGAGGCAAATTACATCACCAACAACCCCGGATACAGACAACCATGGCAACGTAACATGCAATCCAACCTTAGCTACTCAAACACCGGAAATCCAGAACCCACATACCTTACAAACATCCCAAAACTACAGACCACAATCTAACTTCCAAGGAGGCCAAAGGCAATATCAACAACAGTCCTATGGCAACGAAGCTTCATCGAGCCGATCAGCTCCACCTCCTTCGAATCCTGAGTCTGATATGTCTCAGATGCAGGAGATGTTTAAGGCCATGATGGGAAATCACGAGATACGCAAGAAGAGGTCGCGGCTCTGCGCAAAGACCAAAAAGCCTTGCAATCTCAAATCCAACAGCTACTTACTCAACAAAGACCTCCTGGTCAATTCCCTTCACAAACCAATCCTAACCCGAAGGAACAAGCAAACTCAGTCCTTATAGGTGATGGCACATTACAATCGACAAATTTATGTGCAGTCTCTTTAAGGAGTGGAAGGGAACTTGCCACCAGCAAGGGAAAAGAAAAAGAAAATTTTGAAGAAACCTATGTCAATGTTGACGAAACCACCAAACCAACTTTACCTCCCTCAGAAATCCCAATTCCTACTCCTGTTACTCCACCTCCATCTCGAATTACCATCGACATCCCAAACTCCACTCATAAAAAATGAACTCCCGTTCCCAAACAGAATGAAAAAAACATCTCGATGAGCAGTTCTCTAAGTTCTTGAGCATTTTCAAGAAGCTGACCCTCGACATACCTTTGATCGACGCCTTACAAGAGATGCCTAACTACGCAAAATTCCTTAAGGATCTCTTGACGAAAAAAAAAAGAAAACTGGAAAAGAGACAGTGCACTTGACAGAAGTGCTCTGCGGCCCTTCTTCGAGCACTTCCCCCTAAACAAACTCCGGGAAATCCCGTGATCCCGTGCTTTATAGGCGGGGTAGACTGTGGAAGTGGTCTATGTGACCTCGGAGCCAGCATAAATATCATGCCATACGCCACCTTCTTGAAAGTTAAAGGAGGAGACATGCAACCGGTTCCTTTTAAACTCCAGCTAGCAGACAGATCAGAGATCAAGCCCATGGGCATAGTCCGGGATCTGGTAGTCGGAGTGTCTCGATTCATCTTTCCAGCTGATTTCGTCATTCTAGAAATGGATGACGATGTTGAGGTTCCCCTGATCTTAGGTCGACCATTTCTGAGTACCGCCAAAGCCATCATCGACGTCCATGATGGAAAAATCACTCTACGGTACGAGGATGAGACGATTGAATTCGACATGCAGAAGATGATGAAGAAAAGTTCAACCTTTTCTCCGCATGCTAAGACAGTAGGATTCACAGATGACGAGGGGGAGGAAGGCGACTTTGCTACGGACGAGGACACTTATTTTCCATCTTCCATCCAGGAAGCTGAAACTGAACCACTAGAGCGAGTATTATTTACTCCTCTAGAAGAAAAGACAGAGGATCCAGAAGCTAACGCCATGTTGGCGTATGTAGAAAAAGGAAGGGCTGGTTATCAATCGTTCCGGCCACCAATCGAAGAACTTGATAGGAAACCCCAAAAGTCAATTCCATCAGTGGAACAACCACCCGAGCTCGAACTTAAGGAAATACCCTCCAACCTCAAGTATGCTTTCCTAGCCGAAAATGATCATTTACCGGTCATTATTTCCTCTTCTCTGAATTCCGGAGAGGAAACCAAGCTACTGGAGGTATTGAAAAACACAAGACAGCCATAGGGTGGACTATCGCTGATATCAAAGGAATTAATCCCTCCTATTGCACGCACCATATTTACATGGAGGAAAACTTCAAACCTATCCGACAACCTCAACGCCGACTAAACCCTAACCTCAAGGAGGTAGTTCGAAAGGAGGTTCTGAAACTCCTTGACGCAGATATCATCTATCCAATTTCTGACAGTCCATGGGTCAGTCCTGTTCAAGTTGTCCCTAAGAAGGGGGGCATCGAAGCTGTTATTAATGAAAAGGGAGAGACTATCCCTCAAAGAAAGATCACAGGATGGCGCATGTGTATTGATTATCGGCGTTTGAACTTGGCCACCAGGAAAGATCATTTCCTCTCCCCTTCATCGACCAGATGTTAGAAAGACTTGCAGGGCAAGAGTACTACTGTTTTCTAGATGGATTCTCGGGTTATTTCAAATACCAATCGCACCTGAGGATCAGGACAAGACAACTTACTTGCACTTCCCTACGGTAACCTTTGCATACCGACGAATGCCTTTCGGTTTATGCAACGCCCCTGCTACTTTCCAGAGATGCATGCAAGCAATCTTTGCTGACTTCATCGAGCAGAGCATAGAAGTCTTTATGGACGACTTCTCAGTCTATGGCTCTAGTTTCGACAAATGCTTGGCACAACTAGATTTGATCCTGAGTCGGTGTGAGGATACGAATCTCGTTTTAAACTGGGAGAAGTGTCATTTATGGTTAAGGACGGGATCGTCCTTGGTCATAAAGTATCTGCAAAGGGGATAGAAGTGGATAAAGCCAAAGTTGAGGTTATCGAAAAGTTACCAGCACCAACAACAGTTCGAGACATACGAGCATTTCTAGGGCATGCAGGATTTTATCGGCGGTTTATTCAGGACTTCTCCAAAATCAGCAAACCACTAACCGACCTGCTACAAAAAGATGCCCCATTCCATTTTGATGAGAAATGTTCAGCTGCATTCCAAACTATAACACGGAAATTGGTGTCAGCACCTGTGGTCATACCACCTGATTGGTTCTCTTCCTTTTGAGATCATGTGTGACGCAAGTGACTACGCCGTGGGAGCAGCACTTTGCCAAAAGAAAGAGAAATCTTGAGAGTAATCGCCTATGCTAGCAGAACATTGAACGACGCGCAGAAAAACTATACGACCACCGAAAAGGAACTTCTGGCTATAGTTTTCTCCCTCGATAAATTCAGATCTTACTTATGGGGAAGCAAGGTCATCGTGCATACAGACCACTCCGCTCTCAAATATTTATTCACAAACAAGAAGCCAAGCCTCGCTTATTGCGCTGGATTCTTCTACTTCAAGAGTTTGACATCGAAGTCAAAGATAAGAGCGGGAAACTGAACGTCGTCGCTGACCATCTCTCTAGGTTGGTGACTCCAACGGATAGTGTGCCCATCAACGAATTCTTCCCCGACGAGACGGTTTTCTCCATCACCAAAATACAAGAGCCATGGTACGCAGACCTGGCCAACTATCTAGCCTCAGGAACAGTACCCTACGATTTTACCTACTCCCAGAAAAAGAAATTCCTCTCTGACTCAAGGAATTATTTCTGGGAGGACCCATACTTGTTCCGAATTAGTGCTGATGGGCTGATTCGTCGATGTCTCCCAGAAGATAAGGTTTCAAGCGTCATTCACTTTTGTCATTCTCGGGAAGCCGGAGGTCACCATGGACCCACAAGGACCGCTGCTAAGATCCTGGCCTCAGGTTTTTATTGGCCGACCCTTCATAAAGATGTGTACCAGTTCTGCAGACAATGTGATAATTGTCAGAAGATGGGTAACACATCCAGGAGACATGAGATGCCGCAACAAGGGATACTGGAAGTAGAGCTGTTTGATTGTTGGGGCATAGACTTCATGGGACCATTCCCTTCCTCGCAGGGCCACGAATATGTTCTAGTGGCAGTTGATTATGTTTCAAAGTGGGTGGAAGCTATACCATGTCACCACGCCGATGCAAAGACAGTAACAAGATTCCTCAAAAAACACATCTTTACCCGTTTCGGTGTACCCAGGATTATTATTAGTGATGGAGGAACTCATTTCTGCAACCGTTTATTCGAAGCACTCATGGTTAAGTACGGGGTACGACACAAGGTAGCTTTACCTTATCACCCCCAGACAAACGGCCAGGCAGAAGTTTCCAACCGAGAGTTAAAATGGATCCTTCAGAAGACGGTTAGTTCATCACGGAAGGATTGGGCACTTAAACTAGATGATGCACTTTGGGCTTACCGTACCGCATTCAAGACTCCCATCGGGATGTCTCCTTTTAAGCTAGTCTATGGAAAAGCGTGCCACCTTCCGGTAGAGATGGAGCATAAAGCATATTGGGCAATCAAAGCCCTAAACTTTGACATGTCTTCTGCAGGAGAGAAAAGAAAATTCCAACTTACCGAGCTAGAAGAGTTGCGAGATCAGGCTTATCAGAATGCTAAGATCTATAAAGAGCGCACTAAAAAGTTCCACGACAGGATGATTCTCAAGAAGGACTTCGAAGTTGGTGATTGGGTTCTCTTATACAACTCACGATTACGGATTTTCCCAGGGAAGCTCAAGTCACATTGGGCCGGCCCTTTTCAAATTGTTAGTGTGACCCCGTACGGTGCCTTTGAACTCCAGAACAAGCAAGGCACAACTTTCAAGGTTAACGGGGCACGACTTAAAAGGTACAATTCTCATTCCAATATTAAAACTGACCTATCTGCTACTTACTTTGTCCAAGAACAGCGGGACAATTTGCCCTCAGAATCTTCTCCAAACTAAAACTTGGTCAAATACGTCTAGCTAGAGACGTTAAACCCGGGCAGCTCGGTGGGAGGCAACCCACTGTCTATCTTTTATCTTTCCTTCAATTTTATATGTTCTTTGTTTTTGTACTATATTTCCCTTTTATTTGCTATAAATAAAATGCAGGCTTCACTTGAGTTCTTCTCGCTGTGTAGAATATTCTTTACAGGTTCAAATTCATGACATTCCACAGCAACACTCAAGTGTGGGGGAACTCTACACTCTACGAAATTTGGGGAGTACACTCTTCCCTTTATTTTGCTTGCCCTTTTAATTTTATTTCATCTACGCAATGAGGGCATTGCTTAAGTTTAAGTGTGGGGGAAAGAGAGCCTTTTCAGGCAGCTCATCTAAATGCTTAAAATTGTTAAAAATTGACCTCTCTACTTATCTTCTGCTTACCTCACATTTGTTCTAATTGAATTATGTACCCTGCTAATGTAGGTTGTTCTCTTTAAAAACTAATACTATTATGAATTGTAGGATAAAGGGGTAAAATTTTTAAAATTTTTGACATTTGATTACTTTTGAGGAGCATCTTTATATGCGGTGTGACCAAATGATCTGCAAATTGGTTGGATTTTATTGCTCAGGGTTTCTTTCTAACTTCTCTCTTAGGGATTGCTAAGGGGTACTTCTAAAAAAAAGAAGAAGAAGAGAAAAAAAAGAATACGAAGAATAAGGGGCTTTAGAGACACCATTGGTAACCAACAAAAGAGAGTTGAGTGTTCTTGAATACAAAGGCATTATGCCTACTTTTTCTCATCCCTCTTGCAAAAGTGAAGCAAATTGCATAAATCTTTTCTTCCTTTTATTTTCTCCTCAATGCCCATTCTTGAGAGAAGTTGGCCATGGTAAAAGTTCTCAGAGTCACCTAAACAAAAGAAATATAGAAGTACCTTAGATCATACCCCGAAACTCTATATTTTGTTTTACTCTGAGCACAACTTTGCCTCCAGCAGAAAATTTTTCACACTCCTCAATAAGTATTAAAGATCATGAACTATTGACTTTTTTATCCTACCCTTCATAATAATATTTGTTAGTATTGAGCATCTCCTACTTGCTTAAAGTACATGGTTTTACTTGAGGACAAGCAAAAGATAAGTGTGGGGGTGTGATAAGTGTCCAAATGAGCATATTTATTAGGTGTATTTCATGTATAATATTAGCACTTTTCTTGCTCATTCTCTCCACTTCGGTTGATTTTCCTCTAGTTTATGTTTTATTATTTATCTCACAAAATTATTGGTTTAACATGAGGAAAACCAAGCCGGGAGTAAAGTAGACGAAGAGACGAACGCGTAGACGCAGACGGCTCAGAAAACGGAGTCCCAACGAAGAATCTAGAGCCGGTCAAAGTTCGAAGGAAAATAGGTCACGGTCAAGGTGTAACCGCCCATATTGGGGCGGTCAGAAACCGCCTGTGGAACCGCCCATATTGGGGCGGTCCTCTCTATGGGCAACCGCCTGTATTTGGGGCGGTCCTCTCTATGGGCAACCGCCTGTATTTGGGGCGGTCAAGAGCAACAGAACCGCCTGTATTTGGGGCGGTCAAGAGCAACAGAACCGCCTGTTAGGAGGCGGTCAAGAACAACTAAACCGCCCAAAATGGGGCGGTCAGCACAAAGGGAACCGCCTCTTTAAGAGGCGGTTAGGGCTAAAATATCAACCGGACTAGTTTTCTTCTTCGCGCAGTCGTCGTCTTCAACTTGAAACGCCATATCTATCTACTCCGCACCGCCTACCATATTTCCCTCACGCACTGAGCTTCTGTCCCCTGCAATTAATGCTTCAATAAATGAAGCAATCAATGAAGCAAATATCTACGGGAACCTCCTCATTTCTTCTATAAATACCCAACTCTTACAGCCTTGTACGAGTGCACGGAGAAAACCAGAAAATCATTCACACTCACCTCATCTCATTCTCTTCTTCCAGTAAATCACCCCGTATACCATTTCACTCCATTAATTCTCTAAACATCCATTTCACTTATAAATAACCCACGTACATGTTTCACTCTTCGACCTCTCCATTTCTCCATTCACTAATCACGTCTCCGTGCTGTTATTACGTCCAACCTCTGTCAGATTTATTACCAGTTAATATGTCTGGCTAAGAAGGATTTGCTCCGGGCAAGGTTTTAAATTATGGTTAGTTTAATTATGTAATAAATATTTCTACCGGTTAAAATAAATACAGTTTGTTACGCTTAAAGGTTTCCACTCAGCATTTTAATAAATTACATGGATTTGTTAAAATGCTTTCTAAGTCTATTTTGATCAGACCAGGTGATAAATAGACAGGTTATTTAAGCCGTAAATTTGGAGAAAACTTATTATGATTTAATGAGTTAGTATTTACAGATGCAATTATAATTCCTCATATTTAAACCGTCCGTTTATTTATAAATTGCTTGAACCATGATTTGAACCTTGCAATTTATAGTAAATGAGTTCTTAAGGGTCTATGATTTAGTCCTTAGGATAATAACAGGAATTTTTGCCAACTAATTTATTAAACCGGTAGAGATAGCATAGTTAATCTAATTATATAAAACCTGAACCCGGAGTTCCATTTAATTCATCTGCAATCAGTAATTTAATCTGCTATTTTTAATTCTCTAAACAAGTCAATTAACTTCCCCCCTTTTTGTGACAAGCTTAGGTAAAAATTAATTCACCTAGTCCCACGGTTCGATATCCGGTCGCTTACACTTAGCTACACTACTACGACCGGGATTAATTTGCAGCCCGACTGTTATTTTGGGTTTAATTTCTCTTCTTTTACTTAATCTCACCTGCATAATCACTCACCAAATAATAAGTCTGCAGACTACGACATCAATTTATAGTACAAAGAAGGAAAAGCAAATGTGGTAGCTGACGCATTGAGTCACCAAGCATACTCTCTCTCCATTCGCCAGTCTCTCATACTGGCTTGGTCGAAGAGGTGCGGAGTGCTCAGATGACGGATCAGTATATGTTGGAGATCAGGCAGAAGCTTATTGATGGCACATTCGAGGGTCGGAAGTACGACTTCCGACTCCGCGATGATGACCTAATTAGGCTGAATGGCCGACTGTGTATTCTGAGGAGTAGCGCTGAGCTGAAGGAGAGCATACTGAGTGAATCCCATTATTCTACTACTTCGATTCACCCCGGAGCTTCAAAGATATATAAAGGTATGAAAATATATTTTTGGTGGGCTGGAATGAAGAAGGATGTGAATGATTATGTGTTGAGGTGTCTCACTTGTCAGAAGGTCAAGTTTGAGCACCGACGGCCTGGTGGTATGGTACAGCCGATGCCAGTGCCTGAGTGGAAGTTCCATGACATTTCTATGGACTTCGTAGTAGGGCTTCCGCCTACAAGGGGAGGTCTGAATATGATTTGGGTTTTTGTTGACCGACTGACCAAGGTGGCTCGATTCATACTGATGAAGGACACCGGAAAGTGGCAAAGCTTGCAGAGCTCTTTGATAGGGAGATTGTTCAGCACCATGGGGTACCGAAGACTATAGTGTCTGATAGGGATACCAGATTCCTTTCAAGGTACTGGAGAACTACACGGGAAGCGCTTGGTACCGAGTTGAAGCTAAGTACAGCGTTCCACCCACAGACAGATGGTCAGAGTGAGCGCACCATCCAGACACTTGAGGATATGTTACGTGCATGTGCACTTGATTTTCAGACCAGCTGGATTGATAAGTTACATCTGATCGAGTTTAGCTACAACAATAGTTACCATGCTTCGATCAAGATGTCTCCCTTCCAGGCTTTGTACGGTAGACCATGCCGCACGCCATTATGCTGGGATGAGTCGAGTGAGACGGTCATTATAGGACCAAAGTATCTAGAGCAAGTTCAAGCAGAAGTACGCCAGATCCGGGCTAACATGAAGGCAGCTCAGGATAGGCAGAAATCGTATGCAGATGTGCGCAGACGTGACCTGGAGTTCGTCGTGGGCGATCAAGTATTTCTTAGAGTATCCCCCATGAAGGGAGTGTTTCGTTTTGGCCAGAAAGGCAAGCTGAGCCCGAAATATGTGGGGCCTTATATTGTGACGGAGCGGATCGGCCTGGTAGCTTATAGACTTAATTTACCTGCCGAACTGGGCAAGAAGCATGATGTATTTCATGTGTCCCAGTTGAAGAAATATATGTCTCATCCGTCTCATGTACTTCAGCCTGAAAGGCTAACCTTAGAGCCGACCATGCGATCAGTCGAGACTCTCGTACGGATTCTGGATACTAAGACTCGGGACACTCGCCATAAGTCGGTGAGACTGGTGAAGGTCCTCTGGTCTAACCAGGACGTCGAGGAGGCCACTTGGGAGCTGGAGGATAAGATGAAGGAGAAGTACCCGTCATTGTTTACTTCTTAGTGTTTGTATGTATAGGGTACGGGGCGTACCCCTATTTTAAGGGGGGTAGAGCCGTTTCGGTTATGTGTGTACGATATAAATTTAAATACATTGTCCATGTTATGTTGTTATCTTGTTATGTTACAGACCGTTGTGTCTAAATGATGTTATGTTGTTTGGACCTTGTGTCCGATGTATTGTAAGTGTATTGTTGATGTTATTATGGAAGTATTGTTTTATAAGTAATTCCCATGTTTAAATACTTAAGTATGTGGGAGTGTGAACTTTGGGGACAAAGTTCTTTTAAGGGGGGTAGATTGAAATACTCCAAACCTTAGTATGGTTTTTAAACATTAAAATATGATATATTAAGACAAAAAAATGTCTTAGAAACATTAGTAAACAATTTAAACCATAGAAAACACAAATAAGTACCTTAAAGTCAATATGGGCGAAAATGTGCTCTAAGCTTGGGATAATCTTGGTTAAGACCTAATGAGCTTACCAAGACCTTATCTATATATTAATGAACATATTAAACCAATTACCAAAGAAAACCAAGCTTGAAAACAAGTTAAAACACAAAATCTGCTTTAAGGAGTCTTAAAGCGCATTTTTGAAAATTGTCATGTAAATGAGTTTTGAATGGCTAAATGTCCATCATTACTTCTTAATTAACATGTGTACTACTTAGTATCACCTTAGGAAGTCTAGATCAATGGGAAATCAAAAATTTAACAATTACGTGCCCTGTTTTGTGAATAGTAACTAAAATAAGCTAGTTCATAACATAAGTCAACATAAGCAAGTTAATGGGTCAACAAAGACCAAAACACCCCTTATTACTTAATGGGGGCCGGTTTTATAAGGGCAAGTCATCCCCCTTGTTAGTTTATTAAGCAAGTAAAATTAATATAGTAAGTCACTATTTACTTTAACTACAAATATCTCCAAAAGTAACTCAAACTTCATTCTCTTCATTTCTCTCATGTTCCCACCGTCACCAACCTTCCTTCTCCCTCTCTTTCACGGTAATGCTACAACAACAACATCAACCCTCATCTTCCATTGCCATTTTCTCTTAGCTCCATTTGCCAAATCAAAAACAAGACCACCATTCTCTTTGTCTTGCCAAGCTCTTCAACCTTGTCTTCTCAAAATTCCAAGAGCTCCATTTCGGTGCCAAGAGGAATCTCCATGGGAGGAGCTTGAGCTCATCTTTTCACATCTTATTGTTCTCCTTTGCTTCAAGGTAAGGAAACTCAAAGAAAAACAATATTTCCTCCATGTTTTAGTGTTGTCCGAAAATCATCTCTTCATGGTGTGTCCTCTTGCTTTGTTGTAGCTTCATTCCAATCTTTCAAGGACTTAGTGGAGTCCTCTCTTGCCACTTATTCAAACTCTCTTTCATTACCAAGGTAAAACAACTATCTTAATGTTTTAGGACAATATATGTAACTAGGGTTTATAATGAGATTAAGCATGAAGCTTGAATACTCATTACCTTGCTTGTATATTGATTAGAAGTTGACAAGCTACTAAAGCCTTGCCGATTTAAATCAAGGAAACAAGAAATAAGTTTGTCAGGAAAAGAGGTAAATATGATAACCAAATGTAGTTTAATGTCTTAGGAAAAATGAGCTTATATTGCTTATGAAAACTACCTAAAGAGCCAATGATAAATGAGTTAGTAAAATGCTCTCAAGTAGTTTATTAAGGGCATATGTATTGTTGGGTGTATTTGCAGGTCAAAGGCAAATATAATGTGGGAAATTCAGTGTTTAAGGTTTATGCAATTTAAGGGCCTAAGAGCCATGTTATTTAAGGGCCTAGGTGCCATGCAATTTAAATTATGCACTATTTTGTGATGTAGTGTTAAATGGGTGAAGTTTTGTGTGTAAGAATGTTCTTGGTGGAAGTGTTCTTGGATGTTTAATGGTAAAAATGATGTGTTTTGGTGTAACAAGATGTTAGTAGAACCCATGTCAAAATTTAGTTAATGTATAAGAAGTTCAAAGCATTTAGATGAGTTTCGATGAACTAGGAGGTGTTGGAAATGGATAAGTGTTGTTAGAGAAAGAACCATGTAATGAGTTGTCCTAGAAGGCAAAAAGGACTTGAGCATTATCTTGGAGGTTTTAGAATGCAAATGAGTGTTTTGGAATACACCAAAGTCATTTTGGACTTGTGTTGAGACTTATGTAACTTTGGTAAACAAGGAGAAAGTATAAACTTGTAAAAGGATTTGAAGAATGACATAAGGAGTTGGTTTATAAGAAAAGATGATTTAGAGATGATGTTATAGTGGTGAGGAAACATTTTGGCATAGTGGTTATCATAGGTATGAAACATCACTTAGAAAACTAAGGAGAAAACATTATAAGTGTTAGGAATTTTGGTAAGAAATGACTAAGTGTTTAAGGAGATAGAAAATGAGTTTTATGGATGTTGTATGAGGGTGTAAGTGTGCCAAATGATGTTAGAACACATTAGGAGGCTTGTGGAAAAGTTTGGAGGAGATTTGACAATTTTTGGGCATGTTCTGGTGTCGACCGACCCAGGGGGCCTACAGTGGAAATCAATCGAAGCAAGGACCAAGGTATGGTTTTCTTGCAGTCTGTTGTCTACCGGTTTACACCGGCTTGTGTGTTGTTTGTTTTTCTATGTGTTTATGACCTTATAAGACTTAAGTCATGTAACGAGTTTACAGTTGTTTATACTATGGTATTGTTGAAATGTGACTCATCTCCCTTGTGTGTGTCTATCAAGACCTAACCACTTGCTTGTGATTTGTATATTAAGTTCCAACGTTGAACTTCTAACAAGTGCTAACTGCGGAGTGAGGAATCCGGTTGTCCGGTCACGCGTGTATGTATAAGAGTATATATCTGCATCAGATTCGACATTTTTCTTGTTAAGGTTGTTCTCATTCATTTGGCGTTCGATCTCCCGTTAGCTTCAACCAAAGCTTACCTATTCTGACTTATGATCGGTCTAGGGGGAATATGTGTGATTGTGGTGTTTTCGGATCACTATATCCGATCCATCTTGAGTAAAGTTACTTGTTCGACTAACAGAACGGTAATGAGTTTATGTAACAAGCTGAACATGCGGGTGAACCATTCTCTAGGCTTACGTTGTTTACTAACCTTCTTGGTTTATTTACTAAGTGAAATGTTCTCACTATGTATGTGTTGATATGCTAAGCAATATTTCTTGCTCTGCTATATATGTTGTATGTTTAAAAAATCAATTCCATGTTATCATGACAAATAGTTGCGTGTATCCCGATAGCCGATGGGCTGCGCGTTAACCATACCAGCCAAGGGTTGCTGACCCCGTCGGGGGCTCCATATTTATTTGCAGGATGAGGATCGAAGAAGCAGAGTGGCTCTAGATCTAGGTTATGAAATACTTTTGATCATTTTGGATGTTGGGCCCGGGATGCGCCTGTGCTCCCGTGGCGTTATATTTTGGATTACGTTTACATTACGGTGACGGTTTACAGTGATGGGATGTAAGTAAATACTCGGTATTGTGATTATGTATATATGGTTATTAGTTTCATGCTCGGGAGTCTGATCATCAGACCGGTACATTTGTATTTATTCTGCCTTGTTAACCACGTGGGTGGTTAACGGCGTTGTAACACCGAATCGTTTAGTTACAGTTTAGTTGTTTAATACCACTGCGATTTCATTTATTGTTAAGTGCGTAGTAGGGGTGTTACAGTTCATTTTAGTCGGTTCCTCTCATTGGGGTTCGACTATCTTTCTAAGGGGTTTGGTGATCCCTTACCATACTTTATTTCTCTCAAGGTTCAAGTTTGAACACTCATCAATCCTCTGAATAGAGGTTACTTAATACTTCCACCATTATTAGTTTTGTGGCTTGAGTCAATTCGGTTCTCTAACCGTTATAGGGAGTTTACTAATTCCCGTACAAATTCTCTCACGCTCTAGTGAGTTCATAGTTTTATGTTACCATTTATTGGTTCGATAGTTTGAGAGGGTTTCCGTTTTCGTTAATTCACTACTTGACTCTTTCTTCGAGTCTCTAATCAAGCAAGACTCAACTATGAGTTGCACTACAGTGCTCATTCACACTCAAGCAATTCATCCACAAACATATATTTCATGAATTATACAAACTTTAAGTTCACAATACTATCCAACATCAAGCAATACAATCAAGCACTACAAGGTGCAAACAATCCGATTTGTGCGTTTATCTTGTTAAGGTGATCACACAATCAAACAAGCACACAAATTGGGGTAACCAAGTTAGGATACAGGGCATGAGAAAATCATACCTTTCACCGGGGTTAACTTTACCGGGTGTTCCCTCGTTCCTCGGTTCACACTTGTTCCTCGTGTCTTACTCTTGAACCAGTGATTACATGTCAAATGGCTCTATTAATATTAAGGCGTTACGGTAGGTACATAATTGCTACTTCTGTACTTACCCCGTTATCCCGTTATTCCTTAGTTTTGTTTATATGCACTTAACTCACAACTTTCTCAATCACTTCTCCAACTTTTTACATTTCTTAAGACCTTTAAAAGTCACCAAACAACTCCTAAACATCATCTAAAACCAATACCATTCAATCCCCATCAATTGAAGCCTTAAAACAATTTTTTTTTTCTCTGGTCTGGACCGCCCCTCTAGGGAGGTCCCAGGGGCGGTCCACAACAGAAGCTCCATCGCATGCAGGATTCTACTGGACCTCCCCATAGGGGCGTTCCACAACAGACCCCATTTTTAAAAGTGTTTTTCTACACATTTTGAACTCCAAATTCACCCCAATCTTTTCCCACTCATTCCACAATCTTTCCATATGTTTCCTACATGTTTAAACACCTTAAAACATGCTCTAAACCTCTACAAATCTTGGGTTTAATCCATCACCCAATTCTTGCTCAAATTCAACAAATTCAATTTTCACATTCTTGCATTTTGCACACTTGTGCATTTCTACTTCCTTTTGATAGTTCTTACCTCTTACCAACTTACCAAATCACCTAATTACCATTCCAATTCATTCCTAGATATATACCATTCCAAAACCCAAGTCCAACTCCCATTTTCAATATTATGAACACTAACTCTTTTTTCTGAAATTCTAAGATCTTCACAAGTCATTTTGCTACAGATTTTTATCTCTCTCTTTCTAGTTCTCTTTATACCAATCCATGGTCGTTACTCAACTCTAAACATCCCAACTGAACACCAAAGTTCTCCCACTTACCAAGCCACCTAAAAACACCCAATTTCTACACAAATTTTACCATAACCTCCCCATAAGCCGAACATATCCACATTCTTCTATTCACATCCAATTCAATCCTAATCTACCCACACCCATATAAGGGTCATACCAACACACATAGTTCCTTCCAATTCATCAAAGCAACAATATAGCTCCAAAATTTCAATAAACCATAATAAAGCCACAAACTCAAATCACTTGGCTTCAAAGGTCCTTAATTCAAATAACAATCCACAAATTCCCTCAACTTCAACCAACTACTTTATTTCACATAATTTGGGTTCATTATTTAATTTACCCATCCCAAATTCCAAAACAATCAAAACAAGGGTTAAGGTAGATTTCTTACCTTAATCTTCCAAGTTCTTATTTCAAGTCTCCTCTTCCTCTTCCTCTCCTCAAATTCGGTCAAATGGGCAATGGAGTTGTCAAACTCCACCCCAACACCCAAGGAACATAAAATGAGTATAATTAAAATTCTAAATCCTTGGAATCACTCAAATTCAATGGAAGGGGCTTAAAGCACAAAGTTAGGGTTTTACCTTTGGAGTGTTTGGAGGGGTTTTAATCCTTGAATCAAAAGGAGGGTTCCACCACCATTGGAAGGGTGAAACAATGCTCAAACAAAGAGAAAGAAACAAGGCATTACCAAGGGGAAAAATCAGCCACCAAATGGAAGGAGGGAAAACGAGTTTTTCAATGAAATTTTTACCTTAATGGAGAGAGGGGACTCCAAGCTTCAAGAATCTCTAGTTTTTTCTTCAAAATCTACCAGAGGCACCCTCGGGGAAATCCCGAGGCTGCTTAAAACAATGACTTTTCTGTTAGAAACTAAACTAGCGGCGGTTGAAATGAAGTTTTTTTAAAGAAGCTGAAAGGTTACCATGGTTTGGCAGTTGACAGTGCAAGAAGAAGAGGTGGGCTAGGTTTGTACTGGAAAGAAGAAGTCAATTTAAAAATAAGATCATACTCAAGTCATCATATAGATGGATGGTTGGATGGGGGTACTATGGGTGAAGGGTAAAGATTTACAGGCTTTTATGGATGGCCAGACAATGGGGATAAGCATCTGTCCTGGAAACTTTTAAGGGAGTTGAGAAGTCACTCAAATCGCCCATGGCTAGTGTGTGGAGATTTTAATGAAATAATGTATGAATCTGAACAGAAGGGGAAAAGAAGCCAGAACAGGAGACAAATGGAGAAGTTTAGACAATTTTTGGAGGAATGTGAGCTAGAGGACTTAGGCTGGCCAGGAGGAAAGTTTACATTCACCAACATGAGGGTTGGGGAGTCCAATACTCAAAGTCGGCTGGACAGATATGTGGCAGATTCGGACTGGTGTGCTTCTTATCCTAGGGCAAGAGTTACTCATCTTAAGTGGGGGAGATCGGATCACAAACCTATCAAACTGATTATCCAACCTCAAACAAAAAAGGGTTCAAAGCCGTTTAAATTTGAGAACTGCTGGGTGGATCAGGAGGAGTGCAGAGAAATTATTCAAAGATGCTGGAGGAACTCTGTCAGCACCAAAGGTTATATGGAGAAGGCACTAAAGGTGGGACAGAACCTGAAAAGATGGGGTAGGAAGAGAATTCAAAAGGAAGATAAGTGGCTGAAAGAGAGTGAGGCCCAACTCCTAGAATTGGTGGACAAGGGGGAGGATGACCAGATGGGAGAGAAAAGAAGAGAGCTGCTTAAATCTATTGACCAAATTAAGCTGAGAAATGAAGTAAGATGGGCCTAGAGGGCTAGAGTCAAATGGTTGAAGGAAGGTGATAGTAATACAAAGTATTTCTTTTCCAGAGCAAATTCTAGAAACAAACGTAATGAAATTTCTGAGCTGATGGACAGTAGGGGAAGAAGAGAATGCTCTTGGGAGGGGATGAAAGAAATGGCTAGGAACTATTTTGAAGAGCTGTACTGTACTTCTGATCCAAGTGATGACCCTCACCTCTTGGCATGCATTGAAGACAGATTGGATCCAAGCCTGAATGAAGCACTCAACAACCCCTTTGTGAGAGAAGAAATCATTCAAGTGCTAAAGAACATCAATCAGACCAAAGCCCCTGGCCCCGACGGTTTAAATGGTAAATTTCTCACCTCTTATTGGAACATTATTCAAGATGATTTTGTTGATACTGTTTTATAGATGCTGAATGAAGGTAGAATCCCTAAGGGGATAAACCATACTCACCTTCCCCTTACTCCAAAAAAGAAAGATGCTAAGGGGATGAAAAACTACAGGCCGATAGCTTTATGCAACACAATATACAGGGTTGCAGCTAAGGTGTTGGCAAATCGGTTAAAAAGATGTATTGATGGGCTAATCTCCCCGGAGCAAGCGACTTTTGTCCCAGAAAGAATGATTTCTGATAACATCATCATTGCTCACGAGATGTTGCACACAATGGCCTGATCAAAAGCCAAAATTAAAGGGACTTTTGCGATTAAAATTGATATGGAGAAAGCTTATGACAAAGTTGAGTGGAGTTTTTTATTCAAGGTGATGGAGAAAATGGGATTTAAAGGGAGATGGATGGAGGCAGTCAGACAATGTGTTTCATCGGTGTCTATGGTTGTAATGATTAATGGATATCATGGGAAGGTATTTCATCCCAAGAGAGGACTTAGGCAGGGAGACCCCCTCTCTCCTTACTTATTCCTTCTTGTGACGGAAACTTTCATCTCGAGTCTCAAAACAATGATGCAAGCCGGAGTTTACAAAGGGTTGAAAGCTGTGAATAAAGCCCCTGAGATCCCCTGTCTCTGTTTCGCAGATGATTGCGTCATTTTCGGTGTGGCGGAGGAAACCAATGTGCTTTTGCTGAAAGAGGCTATTGAGAATTTTGCAACGGCTTCAGGGCAGACAGTTAATCTGGAGAAATCCTTCCTAATTTTCTCCAAAGGGGTGCAAAATAGAATTAGGGACAGATTGAGTCGTATTCTAGGGATCAGAGAATCGGAGGAAATGGGGATGTATTTGGGGTTCCCTATCAAAGTAGGGAGAAATAAGAGATCCATTCTAAGTTTCATAAAGGAAAGGATCCATAAGAGAATTCAGACATGGCAGGGGAAGGTTTCCCAAGCATGAAGGATAATCCTAATAAAAGTGTCTTACAAGCATTCCCTTGTTATGTTATGTCGGTGCTAAAGCTCCTTAAGAGTTTTATCAAGGAGGTGCAAGGATTAATTAGGAATTATTGGTGGAAAGGTGTGCTGGGGAATAAAGCCATGGCCTGGATAAATTGGGATGAGATGTGTGCAAGAACAAAGGATGAAGGCATGGGTTTTAGATCACTGGGGTTTTTTAATGAAGCATTGCTGGCAAAACAGATGTGGAGATTTGGGGAGCATCCTACCCTGCTAGTGGCTAGAGTTTTAAGAGCCAAGTATGCAGGTGAATCATCTCTATGGGAGGCGCAGTTGGGTCCTTCCCCCAGCCCAATCTGGAGGTCGCTACAGGGTACAACAAATATAATTTTGAAGGGTGCACGTAAATGTATTGGAAATGGAGAACACACCTATATCAGAGATCCGAGGATTAAGGATAAACCGGGTGCCAGACCGTGGATGTGGACTGTGCCACAAGATCAACGGGATGGGAAAGTTAAGGTTTTAATCGATAAGCAAAACAATTGTTGGAGGAGGGACCGAATTTTAGCTTGGGTTTACAGAGATGATGTACTGATTTTGAAATCTCCTTTGAACATGATGAACAGGGAGGATAAATGGGTATGGGGTCCAGACAAAAAAGGTGTCTTCACAGTAAAATCGGCATATCATCTAGCTATGGCTATGAAAAAGGAGGGATCCCCTTCTACTTCTAAACCAAGTTTGATCTCGAGAGTTTGTCAGATTATACAAAGTCTTAAACTTCACCCGAGGGTCAAAGTTTTCGGGTGGAAATTCATTCGCAGATGCTTACCATGCAAAGCAGTTCTGGCAAAAAGATGCAAAATCCAAGATACTAAGTGTTCATTCTGTGGAGCGTGGGAAACTATTTCCCATGCTCTAATTTTCTGTCCTAACATGCATAATTTCTGGGAACAAAACAACATAAATTGGCCAGACGTCTCTGAATCTGAATCGGAATTTTTTGACTGGTTTTTGCACATCTCTAAGCAGGAACCAAAAGAGAAGTTACAGTCGATTTTCACCTGGTTGTGGGTCTGTTGGTTCGCCCGGTGCCAAACTCTGAGTGAAGAGGCGCCTTCGGTGGACTGGGGTGCAGATCAGGCGGAGGCTTTCCTCGATTTGGCAATGCATGTAGGCGATGGCACTCCACAAGATCTCGACGGTTGTGTGGAGGAAGGAGTTGACGATGGGAACTCGATCTGGGTGGACGGTAGTTCAAAGCGAGACAGGGGTTATGGAGCGGCGGCTATGGCAATTAACGGGGAAAAGGAGGTGGTGGGTGTTGAATTTGGGTGTGGAGAGGAAGATCTGGCGCCGATCGTGGCAGAATCCAAAGCCATCATTTTAGGGCTTAAATTGGCAAAGAAATTGAAGTGGAAGAGGGTGACGTTTTTTTCTGACTGTCTAAATGTAATTGAATATCAGGATAAAGGGAAAGATATTGATGTGGAAACAAAAATGGTGCTAGAGGACAAAGACTGGCTGGGCTGTTTTGTAGAAAGGAAAAAATGGTGTTTTGTTAGAAGGGAGAAGAACATGCTCGCGCATAGGCTGGTTTCCTTGAGTGTGAGAGAAGGAAAAGGCTTCGTTTTGTGGGTTATATCCCAAATTTTGTAAAACTCTGGTTGGAGGATTAATTATAATTGAAGTCTATCTTTGTTTTTAAAAAAAAAAAAAATACTCCCTGACATATATATATATAGTGTAAAGCAAATACCAAAGGTGACGACTGATCATTTACATCAAACTTATGCATACACGTCAAAAATATATAATCGTTATTATGTTTTTCTCCTTGGAGCAAGTAATCGTTAATGTTCAAACAACAATATAGTTTACCGGAAACAACACGTAGGGAGACTTTTGAAAAATCAGATCACTACATCCAATCTTCCACAACTATACGACATAGTCGTCCTGTCTCATTAAAAAAAAAATAACAAAGACTTCATGCAATTTTGATGTTCTAATTATTGATGCTCACCAAGCTATTAGAGCTTACCACAGGGCCGGGTCAGCCCGTGACCCTGTGGGACCGATCTCGGTTTACAGACCGGTCCAACGTTGTTAACCAAGGATCAAGACAAACCTGAAATCGGATCATAATTAAATAGAGAGCCTGTTTAGTTTCATCCTCTAATAGATTGGGATCGCACTGGTCCGATCCGGGACCGCGTAAATTAGGGTTTGTTTGAGACCGGTTAGGGACTAGATAGGGACTGATCTAGAACCGGTCGTACTCTACATAATTCATTTTTGCTTTTTTATCACTCTTTCTTTTGTTATAAAGGACTATGTTTCTTAACATGTAAGTCCAACCAATAAATAAATAAAACGTTATTTATGAATGTAAGTCCAACCAATAAATAAATAAAACATTACTTTCTTCATAATGTATAAGATAATAATGTTTAAATTACTTTTACTTATGTAATAATTTTGTAATATAATCGATTAACCATAAATTACACAGAAACTAACATATACAAACCTTTTCTTTTTTAAAAGAGAAAACCTAGAGCCAGTCAGGATAGGCTTAGGACCGGTTGTGATCTCTCACAAAACGAAAAAAAAAGATTAGGACCGGGACTAAACCGATTACTAACGATCAGGGACTGGTCCCTTGCTCGAGAGACCGGGATCGGTTGAGACACCAATAAAGGCCCATGCCGTGTCCACCTCTACAAACCATCAAATTAGTATGAACTTTGGATCTGGTGCATGAGGCTATAGTTGGAAGCACCTTTGTTAGGGCTATTAAAAAAATTAAAACAACATAACCGAATTAAATTTGGGTAATTTGTTTTCGGTTGACTATAGTGTTTTTTCATGGTTCAATTAACCAAAATATGAAGAATGATCAATTTTAATTACGGTAATGGTTATGTATTATTTAAACACACAATTAACCATATTTAATCAAGAATATAAAACACAAAAGTATAAATATATAAAGTCACCTTTTACAAGGGAATGTATTTCTTGTTTTTTTTCCCTTTATATAGGCTTGATTCATCACTCACGGGTCGTTTGATATCAGGGAATCGCATTACAATTCTTGGAATTACAACTATTCTCATGTTTCATAAGAAGAAAGATTATTCCAGAACTTTAGCTTATTCCAATTTGCTGATAACTCACTGTGAATAGTATTCCTACAGAAATGCTATGAATTGCTATTTCAAGCGAGTGAACAGATTCTCTTAATAATCAATAAAGTTAAAATATTGTAGATATTCAATTATAGTCTTTATTGATTATTCTTTATTTAATATTTAGTTACAATTAATTTATAATATATGTATACATATTAATTTATAGATAAATTATTTTGTATATATTTTAAAAAATAAAGAAATAATCCATTTTACTATGAGAAAATATATTAAATGTTATACATATTAAAATAAAATATCATGTATTGTAAATTAGTATTTAATATAAAAATAAAATACATTAATACCTAAAGAAGGTTATTTTATCTTAAATGGAATATATAATACCATTGAAATTAAAAAAAAAAACATTTCTTACTAATAATAAAATAAATGACTATAAGCGTGTATAGCTATCACTTACTATTTAAATATTATATATAGTTCAATTGTTGATAACTAATTATTTTATTTTTTTTAAATATCAAATTTAGTTAAAAAGATTTAATACAAATAAATCTTACTTAATGAAATTCAAAAAATTAAATTTAAATTTAATACTCAGAATGCCAAGAAATGCTAAATAAATATATTATCATATAAAATTGTTCATTAATTATTAAAATCTATAATACCTTTGATATATAGTTAAAACCTAATAATTTGTGGAAATAATTTTTATAATTAATCATTACTTAACAAGTGCAATACGCATATTAATCATTGAAATATACTAAAAATATTTTGTATTATATTAATTTTAATAATATTAAAAGATAACATTGTATTTTTATTAGTTTTTTTCTTGTAGAATTTTTATTAATTTGAATATTAGTAATAGTTTTAAAAGACTATTTTCCACGTTTGAATTAGTAGTATGATGTTCAGTTATATTAATCATATTCATATTACATGCTAGTAATGTTTCTTTTATGTTCTATATACTCAATAATTACAAGTTTATATTCATATCATTTAATATTATCTATTAAATTTAAATAGTAGAATTTTTTAAAAATAATTTATTGACTTGGTTTTTGGGTTCTTATAATTCTCATAAGTATTAATGATTCTGTATTAAATTCTAAGAATCATCGAATTTTCACACCATGACAACCACCATTAACCTTATTCAATAAATTAACATTCCAATAACTCTGGGGTGGGTGATCAAAGTTGCTCAAAGACTACCGAGGATCCACTTCAGAAATTGTAGCATCATTTGCGTTGAAGAAGAAGGAAAAGACGTGTAGCCCTACGGCCGTACCCACCCACCTGCTGCTCCGGTTGTTTGCCACTGCATCCACCTACAAAGAACCCAGGTCTCTGCGGCAAATGCAATTTGGCAAAAGATGACATGTTGAGCATATGCACTACCATTGCCATCGTGGGCCTTGTTTCCGGGTCTTTTTGTACACATAATAACCCGATCTGAATGCCTCTCTTTACTTTCATCTTTGGATATAGGGAGTCCTTCATCGTAATGTTCATGAAGTCATATGGCCTTCCCTCCGACCAAAGATTCCAAGCCTGCATCAGATATTTCAAAATTAGACTACAAAGATCATCTGGGTAGCAAAAATTACCAGACTGAGAATCGAAACTAACATAAGTGAGGAGATCTTCAGCCCATCCCGTCCGGTAAAAGGAGCTATTCTTTCTTCCGCTTATGATCTCTAGAACCAAGACACCAAAACTGTACACATCTGATTTGATGGAGTATTGCCCTTCTAACATATATTCAGGAGCCATGTAACCACTATACGAAAAATGCAGTATCAATGAATTGTTGAAGACTTTAGTAATCTACAAATTGCAGTAAGTAGAGAGAGCTAAATGCTTCTAGGATTTACTGTGTGCCAACGACTCTGCTTGTCATTCCCTGGGTTTGCTCTCCACCAAAAATCCTTGCCATGCCAAAATCTGATATCTTTGGGTCCATATCCAAATCTAACAGTACGTTGCTCGCTTTGAGGTCACGGTGAATGATCCGAAGGCTGGATTCTTCTTCATGAAGGTAAGCATTCCCCTTGCAATGCCTAATATGATCTTGTAACGCTGTATCCATCCAATTCCCCTTGTCTTTCAGGATCTGAATGCAGTATTTGGTATATGATCACTTCTAGTCAACATTTTTCACTTCATAGTTGTTGGTTATAGAGTAAGTACCAAATAGAAGTAGTCAAGGCTCTTGTTAGCACAAAACTTGTACACCAACTTCTCTTCACCTTCCAAGCAAATCCAAGAAGCCTCACCAGATTCCTTTGTTGTAGCTTGGCTACCAGGAGCATCTCGTTTTGAACTCCTGAACCCCTTGGAGAGAGCTCCTTGATAGTCTCTTCACCGCTTTTCCTGCCCATCTGGCAAAGTTCCCTGGGACATTAAATGAACAAACACAGCTCTCCTTAAGATTAATAGCTGTACACACAGGTAAGTTCACAATTCTGATGTGCAATGCTGGGATCTACTGAGATAGTTATACCTTATAGACACAACCAAATCCACCTTCCCCGATCATGATCTCATCAGAGAAATTGTCGGTCACCGCTTGAAGTGTAGTGAAATCGTATTGCAAGGACTCGGCAGTCAAGAAATCATTGCTCGCTGTTCACATGGTAGAGAGGAAAGTGAAGGTAGACAAAAAATAGATAGATCAGTGGTTTTCCGCTGTCAAATGAAAGCTCTACCATGGGGGCATTTACTACTGAGGTTTTCCTTACCAATGGCATCATTCACTGCCTTATAGCTTGTTTTTTTCGACCTCTTCCTCCTTGTCAAACGAAGCAAGCGTACCAATTAGCATCGACAGCGTTGCTGCTCCAACAACAGGAATGATCACAATGATCGCCTTTGGTGATGATGATTTTCCCTCTGTTGCAAAAAGCTCCCAATCGCCATTTTTTTCAAAAGAGTTTAAATCATCATAGATCTTCCAAGTAAACAGAGTAGATTGAAACCCAGTAGGAACAATCTAGGTGTCATGAAGCTAATGAAGTTTTTAATTACCTCTACTACTGGCTCCGTTCCTCATTGGCGGTGGTGTCTGGTACAGGCGCCGGAGTCCTGACCCACGACTTATAATAAAAACTATAAATCTCATATCTATAACAGCTCTGACTATCACCCTCCCACCTTGTTTCCCCATGCAACAAGTGTGGGGATTGCCCTACACCTCCTTCAAGCAAGTCTCACAGTCTGTTTGTGACAGTTCCGTCTTGCACTGACCCAGAACGAAAATGACTGCGAACGTCATAATTGCCTCCTTAGTTGCGAATTTCCTTAATTCGCCTCCTTTTGCAGCTTCAACCGCCACATCATATTTGACCGAGAATCTCGTTAATTGGGTCAAATTCCGGTTATGTTCTGGGTATTCGCCATGCAACGTGTGAAGCCTTTGTCCAGTCTCCCGAGGGAGGATGGGGAGTACCTAATCATGCACTCGTCATACCAGATCAACCCTGTATCCCATACGGGCAGTTCTTGGGTAAGGTGGATGCGGCGGTGGAGACGCAAGTGAAGCACATGGGACTCAGAGACAATCCCCACGGCACATGGAAATTCCAATACGGGCAATCGGGCCCCACCACGCTGGCGCTGAGGAAACCCATCATGGAGTGTTGTTGGATAGCACCAGATTCGAGAGGAGAAGTCGCGGCCTGCAAAGTAATTGGTGGTGTTTGGGCAGTAAGTGTATAGATAGTTGGTTGCGTTTGATGTGGCGGTTAGATGTACGGCGGAGGTAAGAATGGTTGTTATGAGCAGGAGAAAAAAAACGAAAGATAAGTTGACGATGAAGCGCTAGAGAGGATTGCATTTGCGGAAGCCATGTTTGGATTCCACGAACAGAGGATAACCAAAGGAGAGATGGGAATTAATGGTTTTTCCAGGAGAAAATTTTCCACACACACAGATATGGTGATGTAATTTGTCTTAATTCGGGCCTATCCTGCTTTTGGTTGACTGTTAAACAAATGGTTAGTCCTCGACTAGGTTACTTATTGCAAGTGAGGACGTCAAACTTTGTCCATGGTGGGTATACGACTAGTTCATCACACAGGTTGGAGAAGTGAAGAACATCACTGATAGCTCTCTTTACAAGGGAATGTTTTTTTTTTGAATAGGGTAGATAAAGGCTACCATAAAGGCAACAAGTATGCGATATAAAATTATATATGTCATGGTATACATAATATTAGCCATGATTATATATAAATAACAACCATCATAAAAAAAACTATCTTAATATATAAATAATTATAGTAATAAATTTAAGTGAATCTAATGTTTATGAACAAAAATTTCTTATGATGGTTTTTAGTATGTGTGGTGTAGGGTGATCCTTTTTTAACTGTTTTTTTATAATGTCGTCATTGACTCGACACATTTTAAAGGTTTTGGGTAACGACCTTAAACCCTTCACTACATACCCTAAAATAGGTTTTCATTGTTTTAGCTTCTCCTATGGTGAAGATCTATGCGACTAACATGTTACAACTAATAATCTTTTATTTATTAGTTTAAGCTTTTATATACAAAAAATTGTTGTCATAGACATTAGATATGTAAGCCATGTATACATAGATATGTAGCCATAGCTAAATAAAATATTGGCCACAGTTGTATATCGTTAATTCCATTGCTTGTATAAGGGTTTATGGTTTAAGGTCTTACAATGCTTGTATTATAAACTCTAAAAGTGTTTTCGTATTTTTTAACTGATCATATAGTGGTTTTTATGGTTTGTGGTATAGGGTAATGTTGGTGTAGAGTAATCTTAAAAAAAATCATTTTTGAGGCTAGCTACTGAGCCTGTAGCTTGTATTATGTCGCCAACTGCCTATGAGTGCATTTAGTAATTTTATAACTGCAAATAACATCTTCTTTAAAATATTATTATTAATTATCTGGTGGTTATCAGTTTTCATATATATGGTTAATATTGTTCTATAAAAATGGCTAACATTTTTTTCTCAGTATGACTAACATTTTTTTCTCAGTATGGCTAACATTAATGTCTTTATGTAAAGGTAATTTAGTGTCCTTTAGGGAAACCACACCCCAGTCACTTGACTACAAGGGAATGTTAATACTTGCTAGTGGCATGCTGTTAGAGACTGTTACAGGTAGACCAACTTATATTGTTTGTTAGGGAATGTTGCTCAACATCGGTAGAGGAGGGGGTGGGTCCGATTCATATTGTGTGTGAGATAATTTTCAAATATGTTAGAGTAACTTATATTGTTTGTCGAATGTTTTTAAACCGGAATGAGAACGATTTTTAGGATTTGTTTATTGTTTAGTTTAGTTTGGTTTTATTTATTTTTAGAAAAGTTATGGATCATATTTAAGAGTTTGTTAATTCATAATTTATCGCATTCTAAAAAAAAGTTTTAGGAAAATTATATGCCCTACCTATGATGTTTGGCGAAATTTCACATTCTACCTACGTGGATTCAAAAATTACTTTCCCCCCCATGTGGTTTCCTCGTTTTACATCCAGCAACTTTTTTAATTTGGTTCAATTCAAAAGTACTTAAACGTTGTTCAAAATTGATGAAACTTTACATGGATGATGCTAAGTGATATACTTTGATCTTATGTAAAAAACTTTAGATTTCTGACTAAACCAAATAATACACTTTAGCATCGTCTATGTAAAATTTCATCAACTTCGGACAACGTTTAAGCATCTTTTGAATTGAACAAAAATTAGAAAGTGGCTGGATGTAAAACGGGGGAGACCACATGGATGGGAAAAAGTAATTTTTAAAACCATGTGGGTGGATTGTCAAATTTCATCAAACATCATGGGTGGGGTATGTAATTTTTCCCTAAAGTTTTTTCAGTGTTTAGAAATAAGTTATTTTATTAGATGCCACAAGTTTGTAAATGTTTGGCATGTGAAAACAAGAATATCTATTACTATCACTACTACATATAATGTCTATGGAGGTAACTTTTGTTGCATTTGTAAACCAAAAAATTACCTCCATAGATAATTCGAGGGGGACAAAACAGTTGCCTATAGGTTGCCTCAAAAAGGTCACCACAGATGATTATGGAGACGACTAAAAAGGTTGTCTTTATTAATTTTACCTACGGAGGCAACTTTACTTGCCCCTATTGATATTAAACAATTGAGGCAAGCACCAGCTTGCTTCCGTTGCTCTTAAACTATTGAGGCAACTAGCTTATCTCGCCTCCGTTGAGCTATGTGAAGAAAGTCATCCCTACGCAAGGAGGCAAACAGTGTTACTTGCCTGCGTTGATATTCCGAAATGAGGCGACGCTAATAACTCGCCTCCCTTGGTCTATGTAGATAATAAGCAACAGAGGTAATCTGTCTTACTCGCCTCCGTTAATCTGTGTAGAGAATAAGCAATGGAGGCAACTTGTGTTACTCGCCTCCGATGGTCTATGACTAGGGGTGTTCACGGTAAGGTTAACCGCATATGCGGTTAACCGTATACTGTTAACCGGGTAATACGGTTTTTAAAAATTCAATACCATTACCATTGCATTTACATCAGTTAACCGCATTCAGGTTAACCATTTAGAGCGGTACGGTAATTCAGGTTAACTGAAACCGGGTGTAGATTTTCTTAAAATGTAAATAACCTTGTGTAATGATAACACACTAGATAACAGTGAGCAAATAAAAACAATAAAAAAAACTAGAAATCGCCAAGCATTTCATATCATGTGCAAGCATTAGTTTATATATGTAACATATAACACAAATATTGAATCCACCATTATACAATGCTCAATCATCTAATAAATTCATTATATAATATATAACCTACACATTTATAATCGCAATGACACGAAATAATCCAAGAATATAAGGCAAAATGAATTCGCGTAGATACGAACAACATAATTTACTAGCTGATTTATCAACTAAGTGATAGCAAAATACATATCTCAAAAGATTTAGCAAAATATAATTACAATATACACTATCTATAATGCTTACCATGCTCTTCAATGCACATAATATATTCTGTCATAGGTAAGGAGTGTCCTTTTCTAGATTGTAGATTATCTTTGTTCAAGTTATCAAAATATAGTTAAAAGATATGCAAAAGACTAGCACATAATAAATAATATTAAATATCAAAAACCAAAATTGAAGACTATAGTATGTATAAATATACAGTTATATATAACCGGTTAACCTCGGTATAAAAGTTACATACCATTACCTAAACCGCACACTAGTAGAAAAAGGGCCTATTTCGGCGGTTCCAAAGGGCCTATTTCGGCTGTTGTAAACCGCCGAAATGAGCACCGCCGAAATAGGTGTGAGCACCTATTTCGGCGGTTTACAACCGCCGAAATAGGTACCCCTAACAACCGCCGAGATAGACTCATGGTCAAACTCAGCATCGGTCAATCCCATGGGTCTATCTCGGCGGTTGTGCTCTAAGAACCGCCGAGATAGGGGTATTTTTTTTGTTTTTTTCCATCCTTATTAGGAATAATATGTTACATATTATCTTTCCTGTGTACGCTTCTAGTGTGTATTAGGATTTAATATGTAATTCTTTCTTTATCCTCAATCTGTAAAACCCGGTTCTGTTTCTCAACCGGGTCTAGTCTCGGTTCAAGTCTTTCTTATGTCTCTGTTAGCTTTCTGGAAAGATCACTAACTCATCTTCCTTCTGTAGTAGGAACGAAAGTTCTCTCTGAATTCTTTCGTTCTACATTCCAAGAAATAAAGAAAGTTTTCCGATTCAATTCGTAAAACTCTGTCATGGTATCAGAGCACCCAGGTGCGAAATCGACAAGATGAGTGAGAAAAATTCAGGGAAGGATGGCGAAAAACGTCTTTGAATCAGAAAGGCAAAAACCCTAATTCTACAACTCAGATCGATCAGAACGATCCATTATACGTACATGCGACGGAACAACCGGGCCAACTGCTTACAACGAATTCAATGGGAAGGTTTCCTCTCCTGGAAATGGGCTATGCGACGGGCACTCCGGCGAAGAACAAACTGGGTTTCATTGACGGTACGATCAGGCGCCGAGTGTGGATGATGCGATTCGCTACGCGGCTTGGGGTCGCGCCAACTCCCTGATCTGTTCTTGGCTCATTACCTCCCTTGCTCCTAACATAGCGAGAAGTGTAAATTTTTGCGATGACCCCAAGGAAGTGTGGAACTGGCTGATTCGTCGATATGAGGCAAAAATCTCACGACACTTCACAAAGTGAAGAATCAGATCTGCAACTTGAGGCAAGGCGACGAAAACGTCACAGACTACTTCATGCGCTTAAAGGAAGTATGGGCAGAATATGAGATAGGTTTACCTGATGAAGCCTGTGATTGTTGCGCTTCTTGCAAAGGCAGAGATCTCCAGAGGAAAAGGAGGGAGGACGAAGCAGTAATACACTTCCTGATGGGTCTTAACAAGTCTTACATGCAATTGCGCGGACAACTCCTGGCTATGAAGGACACACCACCATTGGAGGATATTTTTAACATCGTTCTTCAAGAAGAGGAACAGCGAACAGCCACGGAGGGAAAAGATGAAGAAACGCAATCCGTCGCATTAGCCATGAAAGGGGGAAACAACCAATTTACGGCCAGAAGCAGAAAACAACCTACGGAGCTACGAACCCTAAATCTGGGGCCAAGAAATCTACACCGAAGTTCAACAATACCAACAAGAAGGAGTCACCTAAATGCTCTAACTGTGGTAAAGTCGGTCATCTTCGAGATTCCTGCTGGTGGTTGATTGGTTTCCCGTGACGAAAACAAAAGATTCAAGGAAGCCCGTGTTGGGTCAGTCGTGCAAGAAGAAAACAAAGCAAGCATGCCTAGAGGAGATGAGAGGAACGAGTCACCAGTCCAGGGGCTGAGCACGGAGCAACTGAGCCAATTGGTCAGCTACCTCCAACACCAAAATGTTTCAAGCAGAGATAATACCCACGGTACTTTTGGTGAGTTTTCAGGTAAGACTCATTTTAAAATGAATTTCCTGCCGTGTTAAGCCTTAATGATGTTTCAATTTTGAAATTACTGGAGAAATCGTGGAACATTGACTCTAGTGCAACTGAGCACATAAGTGGGAACATTTCTTTACTATCTAATTGCAAATTGTTAAGAATCAGAAGAGATGTTACCCTTCCTGATGGGCATAACAAACTGTTCATAGTGCAGGAAACCTGATTGTTGAAAATGTAGAATGCTTAAAGGATATTATGTTTGTGCCATCTTTTAAGTTTAATTTAGTTTCTCTAAATAAGCTTGTTGAATACTTAGCTGTGTCTGTTGTTTTCTTCAAAAATCATTGTCAATTGTAGGATTCTGAGACTGGAATTTGTGTGAACATAGGCAGACAAGCTGCTGGTTATATTTTTGGATATGCATGCTCTGAGCAGTTTCATTCTGAAAAGAAGGAACATTAGTTTTGCTAATATCAGTACTTGTAATGAAACTATAGATGTTGTTAATACTAAAGATCTTTTCTTATGGCACCATAGATTAGGTCACATACCTTTTCAAAAAATGTGCAGAATATCAGAATTGGGACTCAGCAAACACAGCGGTCCTAAGTCTGATATCTTCCCCTGCAGCACATGTTTTAGAGCTAAAAGCAAAAGACACAAATTTCCTATCTCTACCATCAAAACACAACAAGCTTTTGAAATGATACTCCTTGATGTTTGTGGGCCAATGAGGACCCAAACTGTAGAAGGTTATAGGTACTTCCTTACTTTAGTGGATGACTACACAAGGGGAACTTGGGTAAGGTTACTTAAACATAAATCTGAAGCTTTACAAGAAATTAAAAACTTTGTTATCCTTATTGAAACACAAATGAACAAAAAGATTAAAATCATCAGAAGTGATAATGCTAAAGAGTTAGGGAAATCAACAGAGGGGGTTGAATTTTATAAGCTGAAAGGAATTATCCATGAGACTAGCTGTCCTCATACTCCCCAGCAGAATGGGGTTGTAGAGAGAAAACAAGGGCACCTAATGGAAGTTACAAGAGCTTTACTCTTCCAATCTGGGGTAGAAGATAAATATTGGGGGCATTGTGTAGAGCAATCTGCATATATCATCAATAGGATCCCTAGTAAAGCCATCCAAAACCAAACTCCTTTTGAGAGACTCTATGATACAAAACCGGAATATAGTAACTTAAGGAATTTTGGATGTCTTTGCTACATCACTAACCTAAACCCTTCTAAAGGCAAGCTAGACTCCAGAGCCTTCCCTTGTATTTACCTTGGGCCTTGTAAAACACAAAAGGGGCTAAGTTCTGTCTCTGGAAGAAATCAGATAAAAATCAGTCGTGATATAACATATTTTGAAAACATCTTCCCTTTAAAACAAAAGGATTGGAGAGATACAATCAACAAAGATCAACCTGAAGGTGAAGAAACCTCCTTGTTTCCTAACCAATACATGGAAGATGATGTTCAGGAACCACAAAACACAACATTCTGAAAGTGATAAAGATAACAACAGTGAAACTGAAGAAGAAAAAGATCTTGAACATGAACACCAACATGATGAAATTGTAACCCTTAGAAGATCCACTAGACCCCACATTTTCCTTCCAAATACAAAGACTATGTGTGTTCAACAGTGCAAAACAACAGTGATCTGTTTTCCACTATACTGACAGCCAGACTTGACCAAGAAAATCCAATCAATTCTTCACTTTCTACCATAAAACGTCTCACAGAACATACCGAAACACACCATTCTTTCTTCCTCCCTCTCACAAAATACCAGCAATTTCCTTGATCAGTTGCACTGTCTAGAGGAACCCTCAAATTTTAACATAGCCAGCAAAGACCCAAGATGGGTAAAGGCCATGAGGGATGAATTTGAGGCCCTAAGGATAAATAATACGTGGTCTATAGTGGATCTCCCAAGGGAAAGCGTTCCATCAGTTGTAAATGGGTCTATAAAACTAAACTTAAAGCAGATGGCAGCCTTGAAAGGTTCAAGGCAAGATTGGTGGTTAGGGGATTCACCCAAAACAAGGTTTAGATTATGATGAAACATTCTCTCCTGTTGTTAAACACAAACAATACGGGCCTTAATTATAATAGGCATCAAAAAGGGTTGGACTCTAGATCAACTTGATGTTAACAATGCATTTCTTCATGGAGACCTCCATGAAGATGTGTACATGAAAATACCCGAAGGTCTTAGAGTTCATGGAGAAAACAAGGTGTGCAAGCTACACAAATCAATCTATGGATTAAAACAAGCCTCCCGCCAATGTATGAGAGACTTGCTAAATTTTTGAAAAACTTAGGATTCAGCCATTCTAAGAATGACTATTCCCTATTTATAAAACAAGTAAAAACAGCACCACCCTCCTTGGAATATATGTTGATGATATCCTTGTTGTTGGCAACAATAACAAGGAAATCACCTATCTAAAGAAACAGTTAGACAAGGAATTTAGAATAAAGGATTTGGGAAGGTTAAACTATTTTTTGGGAATGGAATTTCTTCATACAAAGGGGGGCATCATCATGTCACAACAGAAGTATTCAAAACAGATAGTAAAAGATTTTGGAATGGAACAGAACAGACCCACCGTCTCTCCATTACCAATAAATTTAAAGTTGTACAAAGATACTGGAACCAAACTCGAAAACCCCACTATCTATAGATGTTTAGTTGGGAAATTAAACTTCCTCACAAACACTAGGCCAGATATATCTTATGCTGTTCAGTACCTTAGTCAATTCCTTCAATCCCCAACAACAGAACACTTGAATGCAGCATATCACACCCTCACTTATATAAAAGGAACTTCAGGTTTTGGTTTATTCTTTAATCAGAACAATGAATATGACCTGGTAGCTTATTGTGATTCAGATTGGGCTTCATGCCCCATCACAAGAAGATCTATATCAGGTTATTATATCATGTTGGGTGGATGTCCTTTAAGTTGGAAATCCAAGAAACAAGTATCTGTCTCATTGTCCTCTGCTGAAGCAGAATACAGAGCAATGAGACAGGTTACTAGTGAGCTAAGTTGGCTTAGCCGGTTACTGAATGAAATAGGCTTAAAGGACATCAACCCCATCCCCCTACACTGTGATAACTTAGCTGCAGTACATATAGCTAGGAATCCTGTTTCTCACGAACGCATAAAGCATATCGAACTAGATTGCCACTTTGTGCGTGAGAAAATTCAAGAAGGATTAATCCAGGTCCAACACATACCAAGCAAACTCCAATTAGCGGACATCATGACAAAATCACTAACAGGCAAAAACTATCATAGACTGTTCTCTCCTTTGGGTTTGCAGGAACAGGTTGACGCTGGATGATCAGACAGGAGCAGCAAAATCCCAATCTTCACAGAGTACAGATTGTAATTTTGAGGGGGGTATTAGGAATAATATGTTACATATTATCTTTCCTGTGTATGCTTCTAGTGTGTATTAGGATTTAATATGTAATTCTTTCTTTCCCCTCAATCTGTAAAACCCGGTTCTGTTTCTCAACCGGGTCTAGTCTCGGTTCTAGTCTTTCTTATGTCTCTGTTAGCTTTCTGGAAAGATCACTAACTCTTCTTCCTTCTGTAATAGGAATGAAAGTTCTCTCTGTATTCTTTCGTTCTACATTCCAAGAAATAAAGAAAGTTTTCCGATTCAATTCGTAAAACTCTGTCAATCCTAGCTTATATATATATATATTCACCGCATTTGTTTCAATGAGACCTGTAATAAAGCTTCATCCATACAGGGAGCTCCAGCACACATTTAAAAGTTATAAAAGCTCCCAATTAATACCAAACGCACCACAATTTGAGAGTTAACAAAACCAATGCAATTACACTTATTTACACACTTTCATTACAAATAAAAAACAACATTACAATTCAAATCTACCATTACACCATCCACAAGTGTACAGAGTTACAATTACATACTCCAAAAAGTTCACAAAACATCTTCATGATCATCAATTCATTAAACTTGTGCAGACGAACTCCGACCATTCCTCAAGCATCTCAACAATTTGAGCATCATCATACTGACCATCTTTGAACACTTGTTCGTAAGCCTTGAAAAAAAATGAACTTTAATCTAAAACATACAAGTCTAACAACATGTAAAGAGCATAACTGAAACTTTCAAAGAATGTTACCATGTCTAACGAGTGCTCTGGTAAAAGGTTTGCAGCTCCTACTATGTCACTCATGAATCTCATGACATAGTATCCACATTCTGAACCCCCGGGCTGCACCGGACACTATACAAACGCACATATTGACAGTTATAACAAGTTTAAACATTGTAACACAAATTTATCAATTAATAGAGTACCTTGACTAGGTTCCAAGGGATGTCACGCCTCATTGTTTTATTCTGGAGAGATAATGCAGCTCTCATGGAACTATATACATCAGCAATACATATAGTTTTAAGCATCAGTAGCAAGTTATGAAACAGTTATTGTTAAGTAATAAAAATTGTTGTTTACGATAACAAACTAATTACCCCATTATTGCGGTGGAGATCTTCGGTCTCTTGGCAGCCTTACCAAGTGAGTCAAATTGCAAGATTCGTGGGTGCTTCAACATCACTAGCACAATCAATGACCAATGTCGACTGTCCACAAATTACACAATGTGTTGTAATCATTAAGCAACTAACACAAACTATATGTTTTAGATAATACTAAGAGACATAGTCAGATATCATACCCTGAATGATATGGCAGCATAATAAATGACTTGTTAGAACATTCAAAGAGGGCATTCGCCATATACTGCATAAGGCCTTCCACATCACTTGTCATCTGGACTTCACTGCACATAGCAGGACACAGGAATCCAAATCTTTGATCTTCATAGACATTGATCGCCCTATCATGCACCCACCTATGAGGCAATATCATTAGTCATTAACATTTTATTCAAACATCTAATTCATCACCAATTAATGAATTCAAAATATAAAAAGGTAGAAGTCACTCACATGGCGGCCGACTTGATAATCGACACATTGCACACCAATCCCTCCTGAAGCCCCTCGAAGTCGGACATATACATCCCAATCGATGTATATCTTCTCCTTGAACTACATAGGAAAGATCCGCTCGGGATCTTTCCACAGTGAGGAATCAGAATCAGGTTGGTAGCAGCAACAACGAGGAATGCAGATCTGCATATTAGTCGACAAGCCGCCGGCCAATATCTCTTTTCTCCACCAAAGCAGGTCTAAGCACAAATTTGTGGATGCCTTTGATTGCACAGGTGCGGCAATTCTTTTCCTTTGTCCTTATCAGTCTTCGGTCGTCGGCTCAATCCTATGATATTAGTCTAATTAAGTTTATGGATGCAAGGTGGTACACCATAGTTTTTATAGCAACGGTTAAGAGTAATACCTGCCCGGGAGTCTGACCAATCGTACAGGCCACTGCACTGTCGTAGTTTGTGCAGAACGCAAGGTAGGTCTTTGTGGGATCGGCACCGGTAAACCGACGTCAGCATGCTCTGCAACAAATTCGTCTAGAAGCACTCGTGCATGGTAATGTCGGAGTGGTTCACCGTGCACAATATCTTGGAAGAGAGGGAAAAGTTTTCCCATGCAACCATGACCTCTTCTTCTACTCCAATTTGTAAAAACCGATGGCACTCAGTGGGTGCCTGAGTGTTATGTGAACTTGTTTAGATAAAAATTGTGAATTCTTCTATGATGATATTAGTGATCAAGTGAAAAATCATAATCGTCATGTACTCAATTGAAATGTTTTCTAACCTTTAGAGATGCATAGGGAAAGGATCAGCCTAGTGGACACTACTTCTCACTACCGGTGCACTCTGCTGCTGAATGGGTGACTGATCAACTAGTGGTCGAGAAACCTCTTGGCTTTCATGCTGCTGTGGCTGAATCCTTGAGATATAGCCTAAGCGATCCTCTCGTCGACGTTCTGAGTAATCCTCTGCTCCATCTCAGCCAACGCTCTCAGGTGCTCCTCGTAGCTAATCGACTTTCCCTGGCTGATTCTGGACCCGGGTGCGCCAAATGCCTGGCGGATACCAACGTGCCCACCAAACCCAATGGCACGACCTGGACGATCCTTCTTACCAAGAGCGCGTGTAAGAGGATCATCATTCCTCTGTGAGGTCCAGGTGCCCTGGGTGAGCTGAGAGCTTAATTCACCCTAATACAACACACAAATACAGTTATTAGTTTAACATAAGTTCATATACAAATGAAATGAACAGTTTGACTAAAAATGAATGATATCACTTACCATTTGAGCAATAACTGCTCTCGTGGCTTCATCGTATTGAGGATTTTTGGGAGTAGAGTTCTTCGGAATGTGGCTTAACTCCCACACTTTCATTCTTCTGCCACTGGCATCCAATGAGCCATCCGTGGGCAGATATCCCTTTGCTCCCATTCTGGTACCCTTTGAGCAATACTTTTTCCACCTAAGTGGTGAGGGTACAGATTCTTCTTAGCATTTGCTTGTTGTTGTGCACGGAGAGCCTGCATAAATTAATGGGACATGTTAAGTGAAATTGAACACAAAAACCATAAGAAATTAGATTAATTTATGTATGTATGACAATAAAGTGCACCTGAAACTCCGGTGTGTGACGCCTCTCAACAAATTGTACCATTGCTCTTCTGTTATGCCTCGTAAACCTCCCATGGTGGTCTCTCACCGTCTCCACCATGATCTGGATCATCTGGATCTTCTGAGTAGGCATCTTGTAGATGAACTTGTCAGCCAACTTATTCTTGTGGTCCCGGAACTGTTTCGACATCGCTGATAGCACATCCTTTTTAAATGTGCGGGATCCACGGAGAAACGAGACTACGTACATGATCATTCAGTTAGTAAAGTAAACATAAATGTTCTATTATTTCACAAAAGATCATGTAATAATGTAGAGATTTACCTGAAGACGCTGAAACATAGTATCCTTCAATGATTGAGGCACTTGCTTCCAGTTGTGGTTTATGTTGCAATATGACTTCACCAAATGGCTACCGTAAGCGGTGAAGTCATTCTTCCCATTTCCATGGGGTTGGTTGAACTGATTGAAGTCCACCGGTTTGTAGGAGGGCCCTTGTTAGCCTTCAGCCCACGTGTTGCACCCTCTCTTCTTTTGCTTCTTCGCCTCTGGTGGGACAACTGACTCCTCTTCGGTCTGCTGTGAAGGGCCAGCCTCAGTCTCGTGTACTGCTAACTGGTCCTTCTTCTTCTTTCCTCCTCTTGTGACCCGCTTACTTTGGTCTATTCTGCTGGGCTCAGGTTCTCCAGTCGAGATAAGCCGTCCAATGGGGTCATCCATAGGGTGATCATCCACTGCAAAAAAAAAAACTTAAGCATTTTCATCAGATAAACTCATAACATAAATACTATGATGCATAACAATAACAGTTAAGATGATATTACAGTCTACATTCTACTAACAACATTACCTGACACGTACAAAAACATAAATCATTTCATATTTTCTACCCAACACCCACATCATCATGGTCTGATCGTGCGTAGAGCAAATCGTTTTCGGTATCATCAATCGAATCCGGTAATCCAGTAGGAAACAAGGATGTTTCCTCTACAGTCCCATTTTCATCGTTATCCTCATTTTCATTTTCGATTACAACCGGCCTTCTTCCTGGAAGAACAACAGACCATCTGCATTCTTTCAGATCCTCAACATACCACACTTGTTCGCAATCCTTTCCCAGAACAAATTGATCATCATTATAACCGTGTAACCGTGAAAGATCAACCAAGGTAAGCCCTCCATCATTTTGGTACCCGCGTCGGTTGTCCACCCACTTGCACCGGAACAACAGAAAGGAATCAATGTCATAGTCTAGTTCCCAGATGTCCTCGATGAACACCATAATACCAATTACTAACTGGTTGAGATCGGTTACCGCTGTGGTACTCAGTGGCAGCAGCTTCAATTTTTACCCCACTATTCTGGTTTATCGATTTGGCATCTTGGCGTGCAGTGTAGTATGTATACCCACTAATATCATACCCCTCAAATGATGTAATATTAGTTTCAGGTCCGATTGCCAAACATCTGATCTCTTCGCTTACAGCTTCTGGATCTGATGATGCTAATGTCAACACATGATCTTTGAACCATTGGATAAAAACTCGGTTTTGTTCCTTTGTCAGCAAATGTGGCCTTTCAAAGGATTTTGATGCCTTAACTCAACCATATGGGTTTCCAAATAAGGTTCAACAACCTCAAGATGTTGTAGACAAACAAATGTGCTTGATGAATAAGTAGACGCGAAACTTGCACGATCTTTCTACCAATAACACCTTTACCCTTAAACCTGCCATAGTGTCGTGGTTTTGGGATACCAATAGACTCTGCCTCACTCAAATAATCGGTCACAAATTCCGTGACTTCCTCAGTCACTGTTGCTTCAACAATCTCCCCTCTGGTCGATACCTATTCTTCATTCTACTTTTCAGAATACCCATGTACCGTTCAAAAGGGTACATGTACCGTAAGTATACCGGACCACAGAACTGTATCTCTCGAACGATGTGCACAATTAGATGCACCATTATATCAAAGAAAGATGGTGGGAATACATCTCAAGTTGACATAATGTGACAACAATTTCACGTTGTAGATCATCTAGAGAGGTTACGTCAATTGCCTTGGAGCAAACAGCGTTGAAAAAGAAACATAACCGAGTTAAAGCATTTCTGACATCAGATGGCAA
Organism: Limonium bicolor; assembly: GCA_023374045.1. NCBI lineage: Eukaryota > Viridiplantae > Streptophyta > Magnoliopsida > Caryophyllales > Plumbaginaceae > Limonium > Limonium bicolor. The sequence continues at coordinate 100,424,372 of CM041779.1, forward strand.
TATCCCTCGAATTGCGACCGGAAGAAGATGTAACATCAGTACATGATAATCGTGAGATTTCATGCCTAAAAGTTTTAAATCCTTCATCGATACAATGTTCTTCCAGTTTGAAGAGTACCCAGACGGTACTTTTACCGAGTGCAGACATTTGCAGAAACTAATCTTTTCAGCCTTTGAGAGCGTGTAGCATGCAGGAGGTAGGTAGATTCGTTTCCCATTCTCTTGTGGGTGTAACTCCTTTCGTATACCCATGGTTTGCATGTCCTTTCTGATTTTCAATCCGTCTTTTGTTTTGGCCGGGTATATTGAGTAAAGTCCCACTCACTGCCTCACCAACGTTCTTCACAATGTGCATGATGTCTAAGCAGTGTCCTCACAGAAAGATGACGCCAATAAGGTAGTTCCCAAAGATAGAACACTTTTTCCAAATGTTTTTCGCCGGTTTTGATGTGTTTCCAAATACATTTGCAATGTCCTTAACCTTTTCGTACACTTCCTCAGAGCTCAGAGGTAGACGGGCCACACGAGTTTCGGCTTGACCATTGAACAACTTTCTCTTCGTTACTCGATAAGGGTGATCTTCGGGGAGAAGACGTCGATGACACATATAAACATTCTTCCCACAATGTTTTAAACGGTCCGAACAAGTGTCTTCCTCGCATATGGGACATGCAAATGTTCCTTTAACCGTGTAACCGGACAAGTTCCCATACGCAGGGAAGTCATTGACGGTACAGAACAACAAAGCCTTGAGCGTGAAATTCTCTCTTGCATAAGCATCATATACCACGGTCCCCTCATTCCACAATAGCTTCAGATCGTCGATCAGAGGGGCAAGGTACACATCAATGCTATTACCTGGCTGCTTGGGACCAGATATCAGGAGCGATAACATGATGTACTTTCGTTTCATACACAACCATGAGGGCAAATTGTAGATCACTAAGCAGAACAGGCCATGTACTGTGTTGACTACTCAATGTGCCGTACGGGTTCATTCCATCAGTACATAACCCAAGCCTCAGATTCCTATCTTCATGTCCGAAATGTTCTTTGTACCGTCTATTGATGTTTCTCCACTGAGGCCCATCTGCTGGATGTCTTAGTTTCTCATCACTCTTTCTACCCTCCGCATGCCATCGTAAGTTCTTTGCATCTTTCGGATTCAAACAACCGTTTGAATCTGGGTATAATCGGCAAATACCAAACAAGTTTTGCTGGAGGGCTTTTTTTCTGAACGGAGGAGTACTCACCATCTTTATGCTTATACCGGACACAACGAACATTTCGGGAATTGTCCAGATGTTCGTATTCACCCCTGTACAACACACAGTTGTTTGGACACGCGTGAATTTTTTTGTACTCTACTCCCATTTGGACACACCCATTTCTTTGCCTCATACGTGGTGGTAGGGAGACCGTTCTCATCCGGTAGCATATCATGAATGAGCTCGAGGAATGCCGTGAAACCTTTGTCACTCAATCCATATCTTCCCTTCAGGTTGAACAAATTCAATATAGCTGTCAATTTCGTGTACTTAGTGCAAGTAGGATACAACGCCGTTTTGGATGCGTCCAACAACCTTTGATACTCATCCGGCCGGTCGACAAAGTTATCCTCAACGTTATCAAGCATCTCGTCAATTTGTTCATCATGATAAGTCGACTCACTGTCAACATTGACTCCGGAAGCGCTTGGGAGTTCTGACTCGTTAGTAGTATCGAATGTCTGCTCGGTTCTTGAGTTACACCGATCGTGACTGTAGGAAGATGAAGCATTATCTTCAACAGGTTCTCCATGAAAAATCCATTTTGTATAATGTGGCATGAAACCACGGGTCTTCACATGGAATTTACGAGGTTGATGCTTGAATAATGTCTAACCACACCACAATCAACACAAGGACATGGAATTTTCTCCGCCTTTGTCATGTCCTTGTGTTGCACTGCAGCTTTGCAAAACTCTTTCAGCATTTTGTCAAAATGTTCGCCTCTATCACCATACATCCAGTCACGCTCCATACTACATGTGCAACAGATCACAGGTGTGAGTTAGAGCCTTTGTAGAATATGGCCTGTATTAAGTTGCACATGTTTATTTCTTAATGGAGCATGACTGGGATGATTGTCAATTAGTCTAGCCTAACTCTAAGGTTGCAAACACAAAATAAACTAGCATTTTAAATTTAAGAAATTGTTGCACTTCTAAAACAAGAACCGGTGTTTAAAGCAATATTACGAATACTTTTTCTACAAAAAATTCGGCATGACCTTTGCATAATTGTACACATCCCGTGCTTATTATTCAGCACTCACCAAAGTCATCACAACCACAAACATTCCAACAATGGCAGCAACCAACAATTAAAATAAATCAATTCTTTACTAGCTAACTGAAAACCAATTGCAAATTCAGATCATCAAATCAACGCTTTCAATTCTCCACTGTATAAGTTCAAACCGGTTTAGAGATTAACAAAGAATCGAGAGTTAAAATACGTACTTGTTTTTTAAGGATTTATGGACAGGGGAGACTGGTGCCTGAGAGGTAGGCTTCTGTGCGAGAGATGCAGCAATACCACTTCTGATATGTCTCTGCAAGGGAGCAACAAAAAATAAATTACAAAAGAAATGCATCAACAAATAGGGAATGAAGCTAAATTATGTACTAGCACTTATATTTAAATACATAATTGCATTTATTAACAAAAAATAAGGTTTAGTTACTTACTTGTGCACAGAGGAGGAAAGAGGAACAGTAATGGAAGAAGGCGGGAAACAAGAGAGGTGATTCACGGACTTGAATGTAGTGAGACCTGATAAAAAAAATTAGATATTGTTAGACATATACACATACATCAAACAATATTAATTACGAAGAGATTTTAAAAAAATGGCATGACTTTTGCATAATTTTACCTATCCCATGCTTATTATTAAGCATTCACCAACCATTCATCAACACAAATTTCCATCACAAATCAAACTAATACCAACTTTATCCATCAAACCAAATTTTAATAATTTGTGGAAATCAAATACAAAGTAAAAAAAAGACACAACTATGTCTATTATTAAGCATTCACCAATTATTCAACAACACAAATTTCAATCATAAACCAAACTAATATATACCAAATTAATTCATCAAACGAAATTCCAATAATTTGTGGAAATCAAATACAAAGTACAAAAGAGAAAAATGATAAGTTAGATTATTTTACCGGTTCGAAAATGAATTGCTCTCCGCTCCGCTTCCGCTTTCAATCTACCATCAAATGGTAAAGAAGCTCCTTAAGTATTTATCTGTAGAGACACAAATACGTATAGACATAAGAGAAACTCAGTAGTTGTGTTTGTTCCTTATATGCAGTTAGGTTGCAAATTTACAGTGAGTGAAGAGAATGAAGAGTTAAATTAAAAAAAAATTACCGGTTTCTAAATGAATTGTTTTCAGCCCCTCTTCTCAATGGGGCGTGCGAGACGCGTGTAGCCAATCTCTACAGAGGCAACGCATAAAGATTGAACAACATTCACATCAATTAGAATAATTTTATATTAAACTTAACGACTATACAATACTCATATATATATATATATATACACTACCGAATGTTTAATAGTATTTTAACCAAACAATGAATGATAAGATCAAACTATAACTTACATAACAACCTAAATTGTATTTTTCATGTTTAACATGTTATCCATAATTTTCAATATACCTCTTATGCATCACACTCATGTATTAACGATAATATAATATCATAATCAAATATGTAAATTATAAACATTATCGTTAGCTCATTCAAACAAGCACAATAAGAATTTTTTGTATAACTCTAATACAATCTACAGAGAGTGGGGAACTTAGTGTCAAAGATGATAACTCTCATCAACTCGACTACATTGTTTATGAAGACAAGGAGAAACTCTTAATTGCTTAACTTATATTACTTGTTCGAACAAGTAAACTTACATTTGTGCAATTAGATAACAAAATATACATGCCATTTTCATTGCATAAGGAAAAAATAATTTAAAGATCCCCACCGCACTTTTACCATTAATAAAGAATACAATATTTAAAATCTTTTCTTGAAAACAAATTTAGTTATGAAATTTTTCTGATTTATGTGTTGCTTATTTATGCAAAAATAACTAGCAGAGATCTCACTCACCAATGTATATTTACAATGTATATTTACTTATGAAATGTGAATTAACAAGTAATTTTAAGTGGACAATAAGCTAACCTAACTATACTTAACAAATAATGCTCAAACATTGTTCAACACCCCATATATAAGCATATAAATCTAGCCCAAATAAGCTAACCTAACTATACTTAAAGAAGGGCCAAAAACAGCAAAAAAATTCACTCGGACATTTCGTCGAACACCTTGTGTGCATACATAAATTTATTAGTTTAACAACCAAATCTTGCAAAGATTTCACACACACAATAAATATCAGCATCCACAATCACAATGTGACAACAATCTAACAATTTTAACAACACATTAACATTTTATTAAACAAAACCGAAACATATATTATGGTAATTGCTCACCTCTGTTCGCCTCTGTTGAGTGGCGGAATGAGGGCGGCGACGCCAACCGAGACGACCACCGACGGCGCGACACCGGCGAAAGCGAGAGGAGGAGGAGGGCGGGCGGGCGACGGCTGGTTGGCGGTGGTGGGTTCGCATCGCCGCGGAACAGAGAGATGAGAAGAGGGGTAATTAGCCCTAATGAAATCGTAATTGTTTCGAATCGGGTTGGGGGTTAATTAAAAGGACCTATTTCGGCGGTTCCTAACAAAGAACCGCCGAAATAGGCCCTTTTTAATTATAAAAAATTAAAGAGACCTATTTCGGCGGTTCCTAACAAAGAACCGCCGAAATAGATGATTAAATTTAAAAAAAAAAAAAGAAAAATAGAAACACCTATTTCGGCGGTTTCGTGTAAGGAACCGCCGAAATAGGTCTCTTTAATTTTTTTTATTATTAAAAAGGGCCTATTTCGGCGGTTCATATCTAGGAACCGCCGAAATAGACCCCTTACTTTACATACGGTATACATCTCGGGCCCCTATTTCGGCGGTCTACAACCGCCGAAATAGGGGCGCCGAAATAGACGTTTTTTGTACTAGTGGCATATGTCAATTATAACGCTACGTTCACCTTACCGTCTTCGCGGTAACGGTTAACCGGGTTATACTGTACGGTATAAACAGGTTTCGTACGGTAATCCTACCCCGGTAACTGGGTTTTTTAGGCACCCCTAAAGAATAAGCAATGGAGGCAACTTGTGTTATGTACTCCTCGCCTTCGTTGATATTACACAAACGAGGCAAGACTTAAAAAACTTGCCTTTCTGTTTTTGTCTTTGTACAGAATAACAACGAGGACCTTGGTACTCCCCGGTTGTTCTTTAATTTTGGAGAAAAAAAATACTAATTCCTTCATGATGTCAACAATAATATTATATTTAAAACCATAACAATTTATAAATCAATGCATAATATCTTATATTTGTCAATAGTAAATATACAATGAAAAAGAAAGAAAGAAAAGATTTAGCATTCAATTGCTATTTGTCCTAAAACATACACAAAAGTAAAGCAATCTTCACACCATTTAATTGCTCCCCATCTCTATCTTCATGATATTGAAGCAAGCTTTGGTATAGTGCAGCTTCAGCTTTAAGCCAGAGATTCTAGGAATGTTTGGTCAATCTGAAATCCACTTGCTTTACTTTCCTTCGTATCCTAGCATTGCTCCGGTGGAACATTTTTCAGTAAATAGAAGAATAACCGATAATTCAAAGAGATGGCAAGAAAGTTTGCTTTTTATAATTCTTAACATCATAATTTAACAAGACTCACGAATAAGGATTGTTTTCTCGCAAACAACTGCAGAGAAATCATATTCTTGTCCGTAACAAAATACTAAAATCATTACATGTATGGTTTCATACGCAGCTAATAGAGCATAAGTTCACTGATGTCAAAACTCTCTCACAGGAGCATAACAGAAAAACCAACTTTCAAATAGGTTATCTTGTCTTCAGAATTTATACCACTACAAATACAATCAACATTACAGTTGAACAAAAACATGAATGGCAAAGAACAAAATATATATTTATCTTGAAAATGTTACCTAATTGAATCATTACCCCCAATGGTTTGAGCAATCACGAATAAATTGAGCAGATGATGAGGGACAACCGTAGCCATAAAATTGAAGAATCCAGACTCACAGCTGGGTTGTATATGTCAATCTCTTGTTGGCACAATTCAGGTCACGGGTCAATATAACAGGTTTAGATTTTTCGGTTCCTATATTAACCAAAAAGGAAGAAAAAAAATGCAGAAACTAATATTGTAGACATGATTCAGAAGAAAAGAATAGACAATGACCAGCAGCTGTGTGTGATTATAAGTACCTGAGACCTTGGTAGTTTTTGCTACAGACTTCGGGTACTTCACAACAGCATCGACATCAACTTCTTCCATTTCATCATCTTCCGCGAGTGGTTGTTGCTTTCTTTTGCATTTTTCATTTTTCAACACTGGCAGCTTCCAGATCTGTCACATCCCCAAAAAATTACAAACATTTTCCCAAAAATTTGTGACCAAAATGTCAGCTACATCTATAAACTCCACAAATTTCTCAAGCAAGCCCTACCTGTTACGCTAGATAGTAGATACCCAAGCATCAACTCCAACAATCCACAAATGTCAGATCCATCAGCTTACTGATCTCGTTCATGAAGTCGATAAATCCTAATTAATATTAGGGAAATTTCATGAAACGTCACTATAATTTTGACTAATTCATGAAATGGCACTAAAAAAAATAAAGTCGCGAAATACCATTATATTTTTAAAAGTCCATCAAATGCCACTATAGTCATTGACTATAAGAAAAATGACAAAAATACCCCTATTAGTTAACAAATTACTTTTAAAGTTCACACTATACCTCTAAGTGTTAAAAAATTCACCAAAATTCACAAAAAAATCAAAATACTATAAAAATATAAAATTATATATATAAAACATTTAAATTTAAATTTAAAAAAAAATACTTAAAAAATTTCTTAAAAAGTGAAAAATAGTAAATATTTTATAGAAGTTTTTAAATTATTCAGTACCATAAAACAGAATATAGAGTTTTGAAAACATAATTCATATCAATCTTTCTACTCATTTATATCAATTATGTACCATTCATTTTTAAATTAAATTTTTTTCTACCAATTTGAATTATTTATTTAAATAAAATAAAATAAAATTATTTTTTAAACCAATATTGAGATAAATATATTAAAATTATATTCTATTTTTTAGTAACTTTATGACATAATACTTTGTTTATCTTCAATATATTATGTCGCAATATAGAATATAATTTTTTAAAAAAAAATATAAATATTTTAAAATATAAAATAATTTATTTTACAAAAAAAAATTGATACAAAAATAATTTTAAAAATTTATGATACTTAATTGGTATAAATATTGATATAAATTCTGTGTTTTAAACTTCATATTATTTTATGGTACAGAATAATTTTAAAAAATCTAAGAATATTTTTTTTCAATATTATCTAATATTGTAATCTTTTTTTAAATATTTTTTAAAATAATATATATTTTTTATATTTTATACAATTTTGATTTTTTATGAATTTTGGTGAATTTTTAAACTCTTAGGGGAACTTTAAAAGTATTTTGTTAACCAATACGGTATTTTTGTTATTTTTTATTTTGATCAATGACTATAATGACATTTCATTGACTTTTACAAAAATATAGTGGTATTTCGTGACTTTTTTTTAGTAGCATTCATTAATTAGCCAAAAATATAGTGACATTTCATGAAATTTCCCTTAATATTATATAAGATATCATGATCCAAACAATTAACTAATAGCTAGTTTATACACTAAGGGCGCGTTCGTCACAATTTATGCGCATAAATTGTGAGCATGTTTGTGACAACATATGCTAGTTTGTGGGAAAAAATGGTGAGTTATTGAACTGAAAAGTAAAGTGGGAAAAAGTGGCTACAGATTTTAATAGGATTAGTGGTATGGCATGGTCTCACACAACAACTTCAAGTCAAAGAGGGATACGCTAAGAGGGCAGTGGAAAGACTGAAGAGATTGAAGAAGGATACTACTGGCTTAGGTTACACTCTGGCTAATGTTTCGACAATATCTATGGACCATTGACGCCCTGACGAGTGGTGGGTAATGAAGATAGCGGTAATGAAACAAGAGTATTGTCATTGTTATTACGTCTTTATTTTTTTATTATTAATAGTTTGAATTTTTTGTAGGAGGACAGCTCGTTCCAGCGGTTTAGGACTAGAGGTTTTAGTCTAGAGGAAGAAGATCACCTACAGTTGATCTTCAGGGATGGGGAGGCGAAAAGGGACAAGAAAGTTTTATCCGTCTAGTTCCCATCCCACATCAGACGCCGGTGATGTTGATGGTTCGCTAGATGGTTATCGACCAGCCATCCACACAGATAGCCAAGATGGCAGTCAGTCCTTCGCCAACCAGATTGAGGCAATCAATATCGAGGATGACTTCAACCCTATGGATGAATACCAGGCCACTGATTCTCCAACCCCTACTTCTTCCACTCCTGCTGGCAGTACACGCTCCTCTAGATTAGGAAAGAGATCATCAGAGTCAGACGACTCTTCTGATTGTAAGAGAATGAAGAAGCTGACGAAGAAGGAGCGAGATGCGAGACAGCTTGATGCCATAGCTGAGGGATTACCGGCTACTCGTGCGGGGATTAACCGATCAAATATGCTACTGGCATCAATCGCCGAACAATCATTGGCTAGGAGCAAAGGCAATTGGGATGAGAATGATGTCGTGACAGCTCTATTGGATATGCCCGAGATGGTAGATGACCCGTCCCTTCTTTCGGATGCCATAGCTTGCATGCGAGACGGGAGCAATAGGAGACTGTTCAAGAGCACTTTACAGCTAGCCGACCTGAAGTAGCTATGGGATTTATCAACTCTATTGTCCGAAAGTTTCGTTCTTCCACGAGCTAGTTGTTTAGTTGTATTATCTTTTGGGTTATCGACTTGTAGTAGTAAGAAGTAAAACTGTAGTTGTTCTGTTCTGCGACTGTGCTGGTTAGGTACCCCTTTTGTGGGCTCGTTAGATGACCCTTTTTGTGTGCCGGGTAGATGGCCATATTTGTGATGTTGATTAGATGCCCATATGTGTGTTCCGGTTAGATGCCCCTTTTTGTATGCTTTTTGTTGATAACTACATGTGTGTGTAGTTTGGGCGCTAACATATTATTGAATGTCTTTTATATCGGTTATGTACAACGCGTTATAGTAATTGTTTGTGTTTTTTGTTATTGTAGTGAATATGGCTGATGAGGACTTCATTAATCGGTTGTTGAACGATCGTGAACTTTCATACAATTTGCAACTGCAATTCAAGGACAGAAGGCGAGTGCCTATACCATGGTGGATGCAGCTACATTGGCTACATACATGGCTGGAGCACTCACATTGCTAACGATCACTGGCATCACGGAGACATAACATCCCTCCACCCATCCCCATGCACAATAATGAATTCAATGGCGATGTGGGTGAACGCCTTGCTGACTAGCAGCCCGAAAAGAATACTCAATGCGCTAAGAATGGACAAGAGTGCGTTCCTAGGCTTGTGCGAGTGTAACACCCAAACCGCTAATCGTCATTACCTCTTAATCTGTTACTAATTACTCCTACTCATTACTCCTACGCAGTGGACTCTATCTACAATGAGGGGTGAAACAACGCCGTTAGCCACCCATGTGGCTAACCAGGCTAAACTTACATACCGTAACGGTCTGATGAACTAGAATAATCGAGTACACAAAACAACACAATACTCAACTCATTACTTTACTATACTATACCGAGTCTACACATACGGATGCCGAAAACATATTCGGTCTTACACCTCTTTCAAACATAAGTAATTAAATCTAACTACCCATGCTAATCACCGACCCCGTCCTACACTCGAACGGTCTCTCCTGGTGTACCTGCAAATAAAAACGATGCCCCTAGGGGCTCAGCTTAAAGCTGCATATGAAATTCGCATATACCGCGTGCTAACAGCGGTACGTCGACTACTTTTAGTCGGCTAAACATGGGGTTCATTTTAATCAAACGTCATGCATCATCGCAATACATATATATGTATATAACACAAGGAATCTACATCCAGTCATGGAATACAACTCCTAACTAACATATCAAGGTTGTCAGTTGTATTATTTTACTCTTAGGCCTTGAGGGTTATACCTCTCTTGCCTTGGTTACAAATTCAATACTTGCCCGCTCTCTCGGGTACTCATTTATATACACTCCCATTCTCTTGGGATACTCATTCAATACTCGCCCATTCTCTTGGGTTATTATACTCATTATCTCACCCACACTAACGGTTATTATACTTATTATCCCACCCACGCTCTCGGGTATTATACTCAAGCTCTTGTATTCTCGAGACACTAGGTCTCCTACGTCACGCTTGGTAACTCTTAATACATACTCACGCCAAACTCATGGCTCTCGAGCATAGTCTTACTTCCCCGGTTTCGACCCTACTCTGGGTCTAGCATGGTGGGAAGGTCAACTAGCTAGCTCTCGAACTCTCTCTAGTTCATATCTCTTTTTACATAGGTCCGACTACTCTCGGACTTCTCACATTCCCATACACTCCTCCCTCGGAGTCATAATATTATCATGTGTTAGTCTAGAAGCATCACTCACGATGTTTCTAATGACTTTGGGAATGTTCTACAAGTTCGGTTAGTCTTAGGTTTTAAGGTTACCAATACATTTCAAATACTTACACTTACGGTTATTTTCTTATACCGGGTAAAACCCTCATATAGGAGGTCGACCATGTCTCAATGGAATTACTAATCCCCTAGGTCTCTTTTACCTTCTTTACTAGTTCACATCTTCGAACTATCTTTAATCCTCTTGAGTAAGGTTCACTTATCTATTTCCACTCTCATTATTTTCATGGATTGTTTCACATTGGTTTTCTCACAGATATCGGGTGTTTACTCAACCCGTTAATCTCCTCACATTCTAGTGGGTTTCATTGTTGCGTTTATCGCTACACTTTCATCGATACTTTTGTGTGTTTGCACGTTTTCGTTATCATACGCATCAATCCGTTCTACGGATCTCTAGCCGAATGCTACTCACTATGAGTCGGTCTTACACTATGTTAGACCACACCGGCACACAAATATGTTAGTTCATTCACATACAACAAGACATATATAATCAAACAAGGGATTATTTTCATGCTTTAGTCTTGATTAAGCCGGCACACAAACACACAAATCAGAGTAACTCGGTTAGCATACGGGGCATGAGAAAATCATACCTTCCACCAGGGTTCTTTTTACTTTTACCGTGTCATCACACCATGCTCGGGTCACGCACGATTCTCTGATAATGTTTCAAACATTATTATTTATACTAAGCTCATACGGTACATAATAAAATGTTATTCCTGTATTTACCCTGTTATCCCGTTTACTCGGTTTTACTCTTGTTAATTTGAGTTCTCACTTCTCAATCACTTCTAACACTTTCTTGCACTTCCTAGGGCCTTTACATGTGACCAAACAAGGCTTAACATCTTATAACATCATTACCAAGCCATCCCCTAGCTTAAACCCCACTTAAAACTCTTATTTTTACATTTCTGGTCTGGTCCGGGACTTCATACGGGACTTAAGTCCCGGACCAAGCATGGTTCAAACTCTCGGCCTAAAAATTACATATGGTCCGGGACTTGGGCATGGAGTTAAGTCCCGGACCAAACAAGTAGAGAAATCTCGGGGGTAAAATCAGGGGTGGTCCGGGACTTGGTCCTGGACCTAAGTCCCGGACCCTGCTACAGATTTTGCAATTTCAGCATTTTCCAATTCTGTTCAAGGTCTTCTCTTAGTTCCTTAATTACCCAATCTTCCCCACTTATAATCCACATGTTTTAGCACCTAATTACCCACCTAAACCTCCTTAAACCAAGCACCAAGTGCACTCACAAGCTCTAGTTAATTTTCACTTAAATTCATTTACAACTTTCATAACTAGTTTTCTTGTTTCCTTCACTTCTTGTAACAGATTTGGCTCCCTCTTTTACCATTCAAATAATGCCATTTCCAACACTCCAGTTGACATTATTTCTACTCCTCATACACACTTCTCCTTAGTTTGGTTTCCAAATCCTTAACCACTCACTTAACACCTCTTAAACACCTAGTTTCATCCTTATAATAAAACACCCAAATCTATCCATTCCTAGGCAAATTTTGACAGCACTTGCCTACTTCTCTAGCATATTCACCGCACCATATATGCTCACAAACACTCTTCACACCTGTTTGGTTTAGACATTAACAATCACATTAAATTCCACTTGTTCACATGTGAACTAGCTTGGGTTCCTAGGTTCATTTTGCACTCTTAAACCCATTGAGACACTCTCATTCAGCCACCAACATTATAGTATCAAGACTACCACAATTCAAGGTTCTTAATTCAACCTAACATATGATTCACAAGTCAAATAAAAACTAACTCAAGGTGAGCTTTTACCTTGTTTGTTTTCTGTTTTTCTTTCTCTTCTTCCTCTTCCTTTTCTCCATCTTTCTCTTCTTGTTTTCACAACACACTAGGGGGTCTAGATTGCCAACTACAACCATATCCCCATACACACATAACAACCTAATTAATTCAAGTTCTCCACACAAAAACTAGTATTTCAAGAACTAGTTTTTAGGCTCTAGCTTAGATATTACCTTAGAGTATCCAAAGGAGAGCTTGGCAATCAAAATGATGAAGTTCCACCACTCCACAAGGACATGAAGAAACCAACTGAAATGGAAGAAAATTTTCAACGTGGGAAAATTTTTCCAAATTGCAAGAACAAGCTAGGAATGATGAACTTTTGCTTATATTTTTACCTTAGAGCATCAAGGTGGTGAAGGAGAGTCAAAATCAACTCCTTAAGCTTCAAAAGGCATAACACCCATGGAAGTGAAGGTGGAGGAATCAAGACTTTGAGGGGTGGAAAATGTAGCCCTCGCCGATACGAATCTAACGGTACTATTTTTGTGCGATTCGGTGAAGAAATGAGCAAGAGAGGAGAGATTGAAGATGGGGTTGTGAGTCTCCCTCTCGAATCGTAATATACAGAGGAGGAAGAAGATGTTAACAGGGAGCTGGGGAAAAAGAACGTGGAATGAAGAAGGAAGGGAGGTGAGAGGTAAGTAATTTAAGTTACCTTTTTACTTTATACTATTTGCTTTATTTACTTATTTGTCCTCTCATTACTTAATAGCTAGCAAGCTATTAATGAGTGTATACATATTAATTAAAACCGGCCCACATTAAATAATAGCCCGGGTCGTTTTTCGTCTTTTCGAATTAAACGTGTTTTATTCCCCCGGTTTTGACACTATTCACTTCCCGGGTCCGTTTTCCGGAATTTCTCGTTTCTTTATTTTTAATGGATTTTAAGCTTCCATTAATTCTTATTTATAGTTATTTAATCAACTATCATTTTTACGGGTCCGTTTGACCACTTAAAGTCACGTTCTCGGGTTTTCTCGAAAAACGTGCTTTTATGCTTATTTAGCGTTTTTAATCCATTATTTGGATCCGTTTTCTTCGGGAATCATTCCCGTATACTAATTAGGCCTAACTAAGCCTTAGGAATCCATCTCAGACCCTTACGAGATCATATATCTCTTATTTTTATTTAATGCGCATTTTAGCGTTTTCGCTTTTCAAGCGTTTTCTCTTTACTTTTGGTTTTATTCTCTTTACCAATACTCTTTAGGCACCATTAGGCCTTTAATAATTTTATTAGAGTAATTAAATCACCATTATTAGGTCCGGGGTATTAAAGCGAGCAGTTGGAGGTTAGGTATGGGTTAAAGCGAACTGCAAACGTGAGCGTTCAGGTTGATGTAGCGTTGTTCTTGTACATACTGGGACAACGTGCGTCAAACAGATCGGCGTGTGAAAGATTTAGCCTAAGTCCCGAGACCGTTAGTCACCACTTTAAGAAGGTCTTGAAATTCATGTGGGCATTCGGCCATGACTATATCAAGCCAAACCGAGCATAGTGGACAGACATTCACCCACGACTATGTTGCGACCATCGTTACGACCCGTACTTCAAGGTATTACACAAATTTATAATGTTTTTAATGAACGCATTCGTTTAAATATAATATGTTTCTTGATTATATAGGACGCCATTGGAGCATTAGATGGCACACACATTGACGTCGTCATTCCGGGACCGCTACAGTTGGAGTATCATGGCAGGAGTGGTTTCCCTACAATGAACGTATTAGGGGTTTGTGACTTCAACATGTTATTCACCTACGTCGTTACTGGGTGTGAAGGATCGATACACAACACACGCGTTCTTCATGACGTACGAGCGGACCCCGAACTGGACTTTCCTGAGCCACCACCAGGTATAAAAGCTGGCACGTAATTTGGTATATGTGTCTTGTTCATGTCAACATCTTTATATAATATGACTAACAAAGGCTACAAATCATAGGCAAGTATTACTTAGGTGACAAGGGATATGTAAAACGTAATGGTGTGATGGCTCCATATTTCACTGGGACGTACTGTAACACCTGTTTTAATTGGATCCAAGGAATGTAAAGCTGTGCACACCCCTTGACTTTTTAATGAGAACACCTAAGTATAAGGCTTTATGTGTGATGGGTTGTGTTTCTTCGCCATTTACCATAAGAGCACCTCGGGGCTACGCAGTGACATGCGGGTTGTGTCAAGAAGGATTGGCTTGATGCAGCGGTGACAAGTGATGGGTTCGAGTCCCTGGAACGTTATCATGCGCAAGATGACCTGACGAGGTTGGCAAGTGAGTTGCACTTGGCCAGGTGAGCTAGGCACAACCAAGCACGCGAGGGCGGTGGTAGTATTGTGCCGGTGGTGTGTCGAGGACATTGCCATGGCGGACACAACAAGACTTAAGACAAGGGTCTGGGGCGCCTTGTGCTGTCATGACATTGCACGGCATCGCATGACACGAGTGCTGGCTGTGCTAGGCACGGGCACTGGCTGTGACTGCATGCGCGGGGAGCCGGTTACAAGGGGATTTCATTAGCAACGAGCGCCAGCGTCACGCATTGACACGGGTGCTGGCTGCGCATAGGCGCGGGCGCTGGCTGTGAGCTGCGGACACGCTGCGAGTTGTAGGCACTATGCTAGGCGCATGTGTGTTGTAGTAAAACTGGGTTTTACTATGGTCCCTTGGTAATTCTGGGAGTTACCTTAATTAAGTCTTAACCCATTGATGGAGTGGATGTTATGAGGTTACATTAATAACATCTCACTTATGAGATGGGAACTTCTTATTAATATGGCGGTTACGGATGTTACTAACTTTCCTCTTAATTATCTTATTTAAGATAATGTTGTTGGTCTTCATTGGAGGAATTCCTAAATCCTTATTGATTGCCAAATTAAAAGGGGCAAGTCAAGAGTTGTTGTTATGAGATATTAACTCCCTTTTAACCGATGGGTTAAGGAAGAGTCTCCAACTCCTTTATTTATGGCGCCTAGTAGTGGAGGTGATTCTCTATCTTCTAGCGCCTATATTTAATGGGGGCTGTTGGGATATCTCTGACAATTAAATGGGCTGGTTAATGGAGGAAGCTAAGGAGAATCGTAACTCCCTGTATTTAATAAAGGAAGTTACTAATGGTTGCTATAAAAGGGAATGGGGGCGGCAGAGGTTGGACATAATTCCATTACCTGCGCCTTTTGTGAGTAAACAAAGAAGAGAGCTTTGTTCTTGGCTAATCATATAATTCCCTAAAGATAGCTACGTCTCACAAAGAGAAGCTGGGCTCTCTTTCCTCCTTTGAGATGCCATTAGTGTGGAAGGGTCTAGGACCGCTTCTTACCCCTATGTCCCATCAGTAAAGTAGACCCGCTACTTCTCCAATCCTGTAAGGGAGTAGTGTTGGACTGGGTTGCTACCGTGTGGGTGGTAAAACGTGCTTGTGCATCCGTGTTGGGTCATCCTCGAGTTGGAGATCTGTAAAGAAGAAGACGTAGGGCGCTTGGAAGTTTGAAGGGGTTTGGTTTCGAACAACCTATGTGTGCGATCGAAGGGCGAGGCGGCTGATCGACTTGGGTGTAAGTTGAGCCGGTCATAGCGGGTATTTTCTCGTGTGACAAGTGTGGTATCAGAGCCCTATCACATAAAAGAGTTTGACCTTCCCTCTCTTTCTCCCTCTCTCACCGAAATCTACACTTGAGAAAGTTAGAGTTGCTAACTTTGCTCAACCGCAACCATGGCGTGTTCTCCTACGACTTTGGTGGATTCTAACGAGCTGCTGGTCAAAGCCAATGATCTCCTTTCCTTATTCGAACATGGAGGAGCCTTGTCCGTGATTGATGTGCTCAATCAACTGTTGAGGTGACGCACATATCTCATAGCGACTTCAACGACAACCAAGATGTTGTGATGGTAGTAGCGCACCATGCGAGGGCGCTAAGCCAAACTTGGAGGTAATCGTAGGGCGTCTGGTGTTGGACACCAAGGGTGCAACCAAAGACAAGGATAGGCAGTGACAGCAAGCAACCACAAAGGCGATAGACACCATGCAAGCGGGCGCCGTGCAGAATCTTGTGTGCGGGCGTGTGTCTCCTTCGACAAACCCTTACTGCGGAACGATAGTCATGGCTTCAATAAGGCGGGAAGCTGTGTGTGATCAGTTCCCAGGATCTTCTAAGAGACTCAGGAGTACCTACGACGTGATGCAAGCGACGATCCCAACCTTCTATTATCAGGGAGCCCCGTTTCGAGCTAACACCGCCGTGATTGATTTTCTAGCTCCCGGGGGAGTAGAGACTTGCTCTATGCTGATGCAAGGATTGGTGACAAGATTCGGGTGATGGCTATGATCGATATGGGAGCGATGAGTAACCTGATCAATGTGAAGGATGCGATGGCGATGCACTTTGCTATCAGGGAAAGCCAAGGATTCGCTAGGGCTGCGTTCGGTCAGCCGATGCCTATTCGGGGCACGGTTAAGGCGCCAGTCAAGGTAGACGATTGGCAAGGTGATGTGAATTTCGATCTTTTTGAGATGCCGGACTTCCCCATGATCCTAGGAGTGTCTTTTCTGAGAGCAACCAAGGTGATGCCAGCCTTACATCTGAATGGTCTCATGATCATGAAAGAAGGGATGCCTTGCTTCGTGAAAGGGTTGAGACATGCAGATCTAGCAGCTTTGGAAGCTGGAAAGGCTACACCTTTGCCAACTATGGTAGTTGACATGGAGGTGGACGAAGGTTCAGAGGAGCCGCAGGCAAGTGAAGCCCTGGTTGACGTTCAGACAGACGGCTCTAGAGGATTCCTGTTGATTGTGGCCGGGCCGCAAGGAGGGGAAGAGGTAGGAGAAGTTCCTACGGTGATGAAGGATCTCATGAAGTTGTACCAAGACTTGATGCCAGACGAGTTACCAAAGGCCTTACCTCCGAGATGTGAGACAGATCACCGCAATGAGTTGGTCCCAGGGGCGGTACCTCCTGCCCAACCACCCTATCGAATGGCACCGATGGAATTGGAGGAGTTGAGAAAGCAGTTAGATGGACTTCTAAGTGCTGGTCTTATTCGTCCTTCAAGAGCACCTTATGAAGCACCAGTTTTGTTTCAGAGGAAGCATGATGGTTCCTTGCGGTTGTGCATCGATTATAGGGCGTTGAATCGGGTGACTGTCAAGAACAAATATCCTATTCCTCACCAGGGAGACTTGTTTGATAGACTCACCAAGGCCAGGATTAGCAAGATGGATTTGAGATCGGGTTATTGGCAAGTGAGGATAGCGAAGGGCGATGAAGGCAAGACAACTTGTGTGACTCGTTATGGATTGTATGAGTTCTTGGTGATGCCTTTTGGCTTGTGTAATGCTCCGGCAACGTTCTGCAACCTAATGAATGAGGTATTGCATGACTTCTTGGATGACTTCATGGTAGTCTATCTGGATGATATTGTGTGTGTACAGCGCCAACCTTGAAGAGCATGTAGAGCATGTGAAGAGAGTATT